>CAKMRQ010000030.1:0-67982 GCA_928269145.1 Agriphila tristella | reverse complement strand
GGACAAATTCATACGTCAAAAAAGATAAGACTACGCGATAGAAAGAGATGCAACTACTAAGTGAATGTTTTGGAGCGAAGAGAGCGCTGTGCGGCCTGAATGGCACTTTATTGTGTCGGAGCAATAGTCGCAATTTATTTAAACGATTTTGCGGAGTGCAACTTCTGTACGCTAGTATTATTATCTATTCTGTGGTACTGTGAAAAGTCGTATTCATATTTGGTAATCGCGCCGCCTAAGAGCCAGGGTGCACTAGGTTTTTTTTATCGGCCGATAGTTTGGACGTTCTGGGAATCAGTATGGTGTCCTAGAAATCCGCGCATTTGATGATTGAAAATCGACAAACAAATGTTCAAAAATTATCGAAAATGTTCGACGTGCAATAGCGACTAAACGACAAAAATTTGGACAGTAGTGTTGCGTGCGAGTCTGTCTACCTACGTGCTGAAAGATGACGTGTAAATGACGCTAATATCAACTCTACTAGATATGTGCTCTTGTTGACATATATTTTATTGAAATGCTAATGCATGTAAAATATGTGACATTCTTAAAATAAATGCTAAAAACATTAACGGCCTTACCACAAGAGTGTTTAAAACACTGTTTAATTTAGACACTGTTTAAATGCGATGCTGTCTTCAAATAATCTTGTCAAAAAGTGACAGCATCACATGAACAGTGTCTGAGTTAACTTAGGCTGAGTTGCACCACCTAACTTTAACGATAACAAGCTTGTTAAAGTATCGGTTAAGCGCACAAGTTAGCCAAAAAAGAGGTTGCCAGCCAGCATGATGTCCTTTGACAAGTTTATCGTGACGAATAGGTAGCATTACCATTTGACGATAACTTTAACTTTGACAGCGTTTTCATGCTGGCTGGCAACCTCTTTTTTTGGCTAACTTGTGCTTAACCGGTACTTTAACAAGCTTGTTTTCGTTAAAGTTAGGTGGTGCAACTGAGCCCTAGTGTGTTTAACGAGTATTCAAACACTCGTTGAACAGTGTTTTATTGTAAGGCCGTAAATGTAAAAAAGACATATTTTTTTGTGGTTTCTTGACAGGAAGAAAGCGACGATAGCTATCAGTTTTCTCTCGATAGCTGGTGCTGCGTTGTTCGGTTTATGCCGCGCCGCCAATTCAGTTGAAATGCTGATATTGGGCCGGCTGTTAGTCGGCTTGGCTGGGGGTAAGTTAGAACTTATTTACGGTAGTTATTTGTGATTTAGCTTGCTTAATCAAATAATTAAAAACTGTCTTCATTCAAATAATCATACAAAATAAGTAGTTTTGAACAGTTTTTTTCTCATCCTATTCTGATTTTGATTACAAGATTAAGACGCAAGATTATTACTTTATCAACACACATTGCTGCTGGACAGTTGTAGTCGGTCTGACTGGAGGAAAGCCGTCAATACTTATTGCTGAATCACATTTTTTTATTCCGTAGTTAAATGTATTTTATTTGACCCTGTCTGGACCCTGTCGTCAAAGCATTGAAAGTGAAAGTGAAATATATTTTATTTAAATAAGCTCACATAATAAGCATTTTTAAATCGTCAATTCTTTTACCCTACCACCCATTATGACGTCTTTTAACTGACAAGAAAAATGGGCGCAAAAAACTTGTCAGCTTTATCAATCAGATGGAACGATATTTACAAATATGTATATCGTTTCCAGACTTTATATTAACAAAGATTAACAAATAAATAACATTATTGAATTAGCTCATTTCTTAATGAGTTTCAAATTTCTTAATCAATTTACAGATTTTAAGCTAAATTCAAAGTTTGAACTTGTTATTCAGTCTAGGCTGTTACAATAAATAAAAATAAAAGAAAAACATACAATTCAATATGCATTAAGATAGGTAGTCAGAAGCAGACCCATTCCCACTGGCAGCACCAGTTCCCGAACATGACGCATGAACCAGCCATCTCTTCGCTCAACCATATTTGAGGGAACGTAACGACCCGCCTCATACGACACCACCGCAGAAATGATTAAAGATAGCATGACATACTAAGACTACCCATGTTAAGGCATCGAATTGAAAATTTATATCCAAAAGCTTTTCATAGGTCTTTCACTAAACTACTGACTATAGAAAGTAAAAATATTGCAATTAAATAAATCAAAACAAGGTAAGCTATTAAGAATTATATTTTTTGAGTAAGAAGTGCCATACATAGAGACAATATAAAACAGATCTTTTATATACGAGTTATACGACGCCCTTAATACAAGCAGACAGAAGCAGACCCATTCCCACTGGCAGCACCCGTTCACGAGCATGACGCATGAACCAGCCAACCAGCCGCTCAACCATATTTGAGGGAACGTAACGACCCGCCTCACACGACACCACCGCAGAAATGTTTGAAGTGAGCATGACATACTAAAGCTACCCATATTAAGTCGTCGAGTCAGGAAGCCAGAAGTACGTTTTTAAGTAGGTAGGATACTTCTCACAATTTTATACTTAGAAAAGAAAATCACGATTCGAGTTTAATTAAAGGACTTTTATCTAGACCTATGAAAGAACCCCGGACTTTTTCTAATCAATACTGAGGTATTAGAGTAATAATTAACAATACAAAAGCTATGCCCATGCCTTTTTATCCTTCAAATAATCGTCAACAGTGTAATAACCTTTACTCATTAAATTGGACACCTTGCACCTTCACCAATTAGGCTACTCTACACGTGTTTCGCCCCAACCCGGGGCATCCTCAGGAGTTAGATCGTGCGTAAACCAACACCGAATGAATGATTCGGTGTTGGTTCGATCGATCAAACGAACTAACGAACGATCTATTGTGATACTGATATTTTGTGGTGTGCATGTGCATATTTTTGCGGGCGGGCGGGCGGTGCATCTTGCATATATTGTTTGCGGAAGTAAGATACATAAATATTTCTCTTTTTTTTTTTTAAAACTCACATTTGGTTGTCAGGTTTGACCACGAGCATAGTACCGATGTACCTGACGGAGTTGGCGCCACTGTCGCTGTCGGGCACGATGGGCGTGGCGTGCCCGATGGGCGTGAACGTGGGCGTGCTCGTTGGGCAGGTTATGGGGCTCAAGTTCTTGTTGGGTGAGCCAAATTAAACCTTATTGTATAAGGCGTAAAATTCAAAGCTTTTTAAACATTGACGTCTTGAATTCTGAACAATCTAAACCAGGAATAAGAAGATGGAGAGATTTAAATGAAAAATTCATTTCAAAAATATTTAAACTTAAAAAAAAAACTCATAAGCTCTTTACATTAGTGTTCATAAAGTATTTGATTTCAAATGATGTTATGTTTTATTTGCCACTACAAAATAGAGAGAGAACAGAAATCAAGCTTAGTACAGATACCATATAAGTTGGCAAGAGAAAGATGAGACTAAAGATGCGCAGCAGCTACAAACACTAAACTCCGCGTATCCTTTGTTTCATCTTTGTCTTAGCAAGTTCTGTGCCGGTATCTGTACCTACCTACTACGCGCGCTACGCAAACACACATAGACAGCTCTCACCACCGACGAGACTACGTCACGCACTCAAACTCTGATTCGATTTTTGAGATTGGTCTGAGATTCCATTTCTTATCGATGGGAGGGTGACTATGTGTGCGTATCTCGTGCTAATTTTGACTTCTGTCATCTCTCTATTTTGTGTTGCTACTTCCTTACAAATATTACTATGATGAGATAAATTTATACATTGAAAACTGTTTTTTTGCAGGTGGAGCTGATGACTGGCCTTACCTACTATCCGTCTACGTGTTGCTAGTCATTATTTGTTTACCCGTACTTTTTATTTTACCTGAAAGTCCGAAATATTTATTTGTAGTTAGGAAAGATGAAGATAGCGCTCTTAGTGGTAAGTTACCTTTTTAAGCCTTTGAAAAAAAAAACTCTAATTTATTTATTGCAAATTAGAAATTGAAAATTAGAATTATTATTTGATCTTATGATCTTACTTTTACACTCGGCCAAAAATAATAAAATGCTGCTTTTCTAAAAATTTAGATATTGCAAACCTATTTGTTCGCGGCCTAAAAACATAGACATAATAGGGTATTTTCCAATTTTTTGAAAACTGCTTAAATTTAAAGATTGGGACGATCGATTTAACAGAAAAATAAAAATAAATAAATTTATGTCTTTTTTCTCTATTAAAACAATTAAAGTCTAATTTATTTTTAATGGTTTTTAATTTACCGCCAAAACGCTCGGTTCGATGTCGTCTACTGTGAGACGTCAACTTTGTGTAAACAATTTGAACACCTATGTAGTCTGTGTAACAATTTACTCTATTGTTTACACAAAGATGACGTCACATAGTAGACGTCATCGAACCGAGCGTTTTGGCGGTAGATTCAAAACTATTTAAAAATAAGTTTAACATTAATTGGTTTAATGAAGAAAAAAGACATTAATTATTTTTTTAATATTTTTCTGTTAAATCGTTCGTCTCAATCTTTAAATAAAAGCAGTTTTAAAGAATTTGGAAAATACCCTATTATGAATTCAAAATTAACGGCAGAATAGATGGCTACATTGAAAAACTTAGTTAAGTTCTTTAAACACGAATAAATAATGTTGCAGCTTTGAGTCGGCTACGAGGCGTATCAAGCAGCATACTAGCGGAAGATGTAGAATTACTTAGAGAAGAGGCTCGCTCTAGCGGGAGCGGGGAGAGCGAGTGGGGGCTGGCTAGAGTGGCGGCCACTCCGCGACTGCGGCGAGCGTTACTGCTGGTGTGCGCCATGCAGGCCGGCCAGCAGACCAGCGGGATCAATGCGGTGAGGTAGTGGAGTTGTTGAGGCTCGCTCTAGTGGAGCGGGGAGAGCGTTACTGCTGGTGTGCGCCATGCAGGCCGGCCAGCAGACCAGCGGGATCAATGCGGTGAGGTAGTGGAGTTGTTGAGGCTGGCTCTAGTGGAGCGGGGAGAGCGTTACTGCTGGTGTGCGCCATGCAGGCCGGCCAGCAGACCAGCGGGATCAATGCGGTGAGGTAGTGGAGTTGTTGAGGCTCGCTCTAGTGGAGCGGGGAGAGCGTTACTGCTGGTGTGCGCCATGCAGGCCGGCCAGCAGACCAGCGGGATCAATGCGGTGAGGTAGTGGAGTTGTTGAGGCTCGCTCTAGTGGAGCGGGGAGAGCGTTACTGCTGGTGTGCGCCATGCAGGCCGGCCAGCAGACCAGCGGGATCAATGCGGTGAGGTAGTGGAGTTGTTGAGGCTCGCTCTAGTGGAGCGGGGAGAGCGTTACTGCTGGTGTGCGCCATGCAGGCCGGCCAGCAGACCAGCGGGATCAATGCGGTGAGGTAGTGGAGTTGTTGAGGCTCGCTCTAGTGGAGCGGGGAGAGCGTTACTGCTGGTGTGCGCCATGCAGGCCGGCCAGCAGACCAGCGGGATCAATGCGGTGAGGTAGTGGAGTTGTTGAGGCTCGCTCTAGTGGAGCGGGGAGCGTTACTGCTGGTGTGCGCCATGCAGGCCGGCCAGCAGACCAGCGGGATTAATGCGGTGAGGTAGTGGAGTTGTATTCCCCGTGTATGAATAGCACTACCCTCTCATCCCGTGGGTGTCGAAAAAGGCGACTAAGGGAACACAGCCATCAGGAGACGGGCAGCAGCGTCTCCAAAACCTTGGCCTACTGCGATCGCCAAACCGCCTGCCAAGCGTGGCAATTATTTTATTTATTTATTTATTAACACAGACAAAATATCATGACAGGACATATCCCAATTCGATAAAGTGGTCACTACAGCTTATAACATATAATATACAATGACACTTTGGCGAATTCACTCAAAGAACACGAAAAAATATCAATACTTTGGGAAATTTCGTTGAGTGTGTGCAGAGCGCGTGTGATTGGGGCTTTATTTAGCAAATTAGTCCTGCCTCGCGGTACCACCAGCAGCCGTGGCTGTCGCCTCCTCCCCACATAATTGTCAGGTGCCTGCAACATCACCTCCTTAAGCAATTCCGGATTTGAAATTGTACCACGCAATAATTTAAATAAATATACTACAAGTGCCAAGTCCCTTCTTACCACCAATTTGTTATACCCAACCATACTCAGAACAAATAGTGTTGGGTACATTAACGGATAGTAGGGATACACACCGTAAAGTTTAAGGTACAAATAACGCACGAATTTGTTTTGTATTTTCTCCAACATGTTACTATATTTAGTTTCATGCGGAGACCATCCTGCCTAGCATGACCGATTTATATCGCGTGATATAGCATTTTATCGACACTCAACTGTCAAATTCCTTTGTCTTTTTGACAGTTAAACGTGATAAAACGCTATATCACGCGATATAAATCAGTCATGCTAGGCAGGCATATGACTGCATTGCATTCTAATTGGCTCCTAATTAGTAAATTATATAATGCCGTAATGGCTTTTATGTTGGTGAAATTTTGTGCTCTTCTTAATATAAATCCTAAACTTCGGTTTAAAAATCGGTTTGCTTGTTTTACTTAAATATGTAAAATAAGCAAACCGATCACAGAGAGCGAACAATCAACGCAGGGAGTTCGCGTAGTCAAGCGTCGTTTGAGTGTTTTTGGGGTGTAATAATTTGTTTCTTTTTATCTTTTAGGTGTTTTACTACTCTCAAACGATCTTCATGCAAGCGGGCCTGTCTGAAGAAAACTCCCAGTACGCCACAATCGGGTGTGGGTTCATAAATGTGTGCACAGCATTGGCCATGCTGTACCTACTGCCGCTGGTGGGGCGAAGGCCACTGTTCCTGGGCTCCACCGCCGCTGCGGCCGTGTTGTTGGCAACCCTAGCTGTGTGTATGAGGGCTATAGTAAGTGAACTGTAATTATAGGTAGTCGGAAAAGTTCGCGGCCTTTTTGAAGCATACATTTTGCGTGTTATATTTCTGGCAATACTAAACTTAGGTGGAAATATATTATATTTTTTGATAGCTGACTTTCTGGCAGGGATTGAAATACCGTTAAAAAAATAACGATAAAAAAATACCTAACGTTAAAAATACCGTTAAACATTTTATCGGTAAATTTACCGGTATAAATAACGTTAAAGTCATTGTACCGGTAAAATTACCGTTAAATATAGCAATAATCTTTACCGGTACAAAGGTACCGGTATAATTATCGTATCGTATTAGAATAGTAACATTATCCAAATTACCGTTATTTATTGACATAACGTTAATGTTAAAATTAACGGTAAAAAAGTAAGAAATAACGTTATCATTCCCTGCTTTCTGGTAAACGCGATAAAATTGGAACAATTGATGATTGTCTTACTTTTTCATATTTTTTATTAGATACGCTTTCCATTTTTTTTCGATAAGGGTTAAGTAAGACCTTTAATAAAACCAATGAATGCTGATATTGTTAAAAAAAGATTTGTAATTTTAATGGAGAAGATGCTTTGTCGTATACTACTGCAAAAAATGGTTCAGTAGCTTCAGGTCTGGTAATTTTGATGATGAAGTTGTTCCTCGCCGTGGTATCATTATTTTAGTACAAAAAGGTTGCGAACTGACTACCTAATATGCTACCATTAGATTCACAACAGTGTGTAGTAGCCATGTTGTATCTACTGCTGCTGGTTTGGCGAAATTTTTCGAAAATTTGTAAGTGCTAACATTTTTGCAACCTATTGCACAGCATTTGGTCATTTTAATTTATCAATGCCCGCGCGGACGCCGGCGTACGGGCAACAATAGAAAATCTATTGTTTCTCATTTTCCGGGCATTGATGGGTTAAAGCTTTAAAACGGTTTTTTAAGTAATAGTTCTTTGTTTTCATGGAACAAACGTACGTAGCGCCATATTGACAGTTGTCTTCCCTAATAAAACTGCGGTAACATAACCGGGTGTTTGCAGGAGGTGGTGAGCTGGATGCCGTACATGTGCATGATGGCGGTGCTGGCGTACGTGTTGGCGTACGGGTTCGGTCTCGGCCCGATACCGTACTTCATAGCTTCAGGTGAGTTAACCCTTATATACGGCTCGAAGGACCAATTGACCATCAGCCATTTAATGTCCCCACTGCTGAAGCACAGGCCTTCCTTATGGATGGATAAGAAGGATGGGCCATAATCCACCACGCGGGCCCAATGCGGTGGTGGGTGCAGGGGTCGAAACTGGTCAGTAAAGTCAGTAAAAGTCAGTTTTTTTGGCTGCGGTCAGTAAAAGTCAGTTTTAAAAAAAAAATGGTCAGTAAAGTCAGATTTTTAGATACCTACGTTCATTTTTATACACTTTTTATTATTACCGTTTGTTTTTACTGTAAATAGGCAAGAGTAAAAGATTAGTGGATGAAACACACTGAAAATCGCGCTGCGCGACCGATTGTTTTTACTATAGACAGGCACAGTACAAGATTAGTGGATGAAATTGACTAAAAATCGCAAAACTTCTTTTTTTTTTTCAAAAAAGTGGCGATTTTCCTGGGTTGTGTGTTGTATGCATGGTATCTCATCTAACATATTCGGCTTTATAAGGCTATTTATCGCCTGTATAAGAGAACCATTTAATGGCAGGTCGTTTGTTTTTCTAGTTCTTCAGAAATATATACAGGGTTATTTGTAAAACACCAACAACCTGTAATTTGTAAACACCAACAACAACATAAACAATAGTTATTTGTTATACAAGTGACCAAAATCAAATTGTGCTGCGAGTGGCGACTTTAAATCACGAACTAGCGAAGTAGTCTAGAATTGAATCACGAGCGTAGGGAGTGATTCTAATATAGACTACTGAGCACAGTGAGTGATTTAAAGGCACGAGGCAGAACAACATTTTGGTCTCGTGTAAAACATACAACTTTTCACCTCGACCAGCGAGAAAATATTCACGTGACTTTCCTGGTAAAAAAAGCTTAATTCAGCATTAGAAACTTGTTCACTTAACTCTTTTGGTGTTAGGAAACTATCTTCATCGTTGGACGCATTCATTTTTGTAAATTATCACAAAAATAATTCAATCAAACCTATGCTGAAAAATGTTGTTCATAGAGTCAGTAAAGTAGATTCCCTTCGTTATTACGTTGTGTTTTTCTCTTATTCATTAATATTCCGTCTTATTTATTTATTTATAATCATAAAACATGTAATTACTTATTTGTTAATAAATTTCATAAATTTTTCTTATTTCATATTTGTTTCATACATGTGACCTCATTACCTCCATACTCTTTTATTTCGAATTATCAACCTTCTTTTTTAACAATTCTTATTTAAAACTCCTTGGTATATCCGTGCATTTTATTTTTTTACTTTTTAATCCGTGTATGACACCAGAATAAAGTTATGGTGTGATTCTAATAACATGATATTGAACACAAATAAATGTTTTTTCGTAAGATTCTCCAGGAAGAAAAATAATGTCGAGTCACACTACGAGATAAACAGAGATATCTTGCAGGAAGTGACTGAAATTAGGGACCTGGGTGTCGTATTGGACAGCAAACTAAAATTTACTGCACACGTCACGGCTATTGTGGCAAAAGCGTTTCAGGCTCTTGGCTTTATCATGAGGAATAGTAAACAATTTAACATTCACACCAAAATACTGCTTTACAATGCTCTGGTTCGTAGTAACCTAGAGTATTGTAGTGTTGTGTGGAACCCTCAATACGTCGTTCACTCTCAAAGGCTAGAGTCTGTCCAAAGAAAATTCACCAAGCGCCTCGCTTTCGCTTCTCCTGGAATTTCTCATAGATGCCCTTACGAGCAGCGCAGATCATTTTTCGCAATGCAGACATTAAAAGATCGTCGCAAATCTCTTGACCTAGCATTTCTGCATAGAACTGTTAATAACACTTCTGACTGCGAACAAATTTCAAAACAGATTTCTCTTGCGGTTCCTTATCACATGCCAAGAAAACCGATCACGAATGTTTTCCATATACCACGATGTAAAACCAACCTTGGTCATCATAGTCCAATTATTAGAATTTGCAAAGAATATCATGAAATCCAGGTGCCTATTCCCGATCTTGATGTGTTCTCTGACTCTTTCAATAAATTCAAACGCAGGATTATTGAGCATCTCAGCAAATGAATCGATTTTTGTGTATATATAAATAATAATAAAATAATAATAATAATAACGCAGTAGCATACCTCATTTCCTTGAGATGTCCAATAATTATTTTATTTCACAATTTTATTAATATTTTTCTTACTCATTTAATTTAAATTGTTCGATTTATTTTATTCATAATTGCAATTATTCGTAGTCATAAATTGTATTAGGTATAATGTTGTCTTTGTCTTGGTAAATGTTGTGTAAGCTTTTATTAGGCTAACATATAAGATCTTTTGCCTTTGAATATATTTTTATAATAAATTGTATATGTTAAGCTGTTAGCTTACCTATTAAATCAATCAATAAATAAATAAAGCACTATATCTATCCTTTTCTCACATATCAATTTTACAAGTGTCATCCTTGTCACTTTATTTTGTTTTTTCTTTATTATTTTAAAAGTTGGTGTTAGAAATTAAAAAAGCACTTTGTCTCACGCTCGCAGCAAAAATCGATTTTGCTGCGAGTTTTTACGTGCCAAAAGCACCCTTTTCGTGCTGGAGAGGTGAAAACAAAATTGTAATGCTTAGATAACATAGTCCGTCACTTGCACAGAGATGTTCGAGGTGGGTCCCCGTCCGGGCGGCATGGCGTGGGGCTCGCTGGCTAACTGGGGCGGCAACTTCCTCGTGGGCATGTGCTTCCCCGCCATGCGCGCCGCTATGGGCGCCTACAGCTTCCTCGTGTTCGCATCGCTTACTGCCGCGCTGTTCGTCTTTGAAGCGTAAGTATCTAAACTCGAGAGCTGAAAAATCGCACAACAGGCCTATTTTCATACGAACGAGGTAACTTTGAAGCTCTGGTTCTCCGCCCAGGATTAAACAGACTCTGATCTGATGATGGCAAATTAAAGAATATATTGTGGAGGCCCATAATGCTAAGGAAACCTAACGGATTCGTTGAGTCGTTTAACTCAGGGTTAAACTTTAAAAAATACAAGCTAAAATTACATAAAAAGTATGTAATATCTAAAACTAAAACTCCATACAGGCTCTGGTGTAAACAACACTTCTGATCCGTTGGGTTTCTTTAGCGACCTGAGCCTCCTCCATTTATCCTTTAATTTGCCCGTTTAATCCTGGGCGGAGACCCAGAGCTTTAAAGTTACCTCGTTTGTATGAAAATAGGCCTGTTGTGCGATTTTTCTGCTCTCGAGTGTATTTCGTCGTTCATATTGCAATATAATTTTTGACGTAGAACAACTACGTCAAAAATTACAAGTTTACAGGAGACTGAAAAAACAGCATACTGGAAAAAAATTATTTTAAGACACCAAAATGTTTTTAACTAATGTTTCCTAACCATTTTGTTCTATTTAATGTGAATAATAAAATCCCCATTAATAATTTATATTTTGTTAGAAATTTGACATAAAACCCATTGACGTTGAAAAATTGCCAAAAATAGCGCCGCGGCGAATTTTATTTATTATATGTGATCGAAAACACAGCGTTGATTTGAAGATGCGTCATACAGATTCACCTTATCTACCACAATTGTACAAAGATTTATAAGTCACTCACCAATTTTCCAGACCAAACCTTGCTTACATGTCTTCTTTCACCTCGCTAAGCTCTGTGGACAGTGACAGATGACAGCTGTCACATGTCAGTATCATGTCATAGCGTTTTTAAGATTTGCCGCGATACCACGTGCAAAAGTTTTCTCAAAACTAAAATTGTTATAAAGTGCAGTGTTTGTTGAATTTATAAGTGAATTCAAGAATTCTTACAATAATGCTGCTTGTTTGGTAAGCGTTTACGACCTTACTAATTAAAAGAACGAGATGGTGATGCTTACAAGACGTGTTTACATGTTACCGGCATACCGCTGCTTCGAAAACGAAGAGCACTAGCTGGTACAAATTGGTACGTGACAAGGGTCATGCGACTGTTCTCGTTCATCAGCGGATGATGACACGAGGGAACATTCGGGCCCTATGATTATCTGGGGCCCACATAAATCTTCCTCTCTTAATTAAGAGAGCGGAGTGCTGAATGAAATTACCAATCGCCCACCATCTCGTTTTCGTGAATTAATACCGAGTTATTTATTACTCGGAAGAATAACAGCTCTTTGGTCAAGTTGACCAGTTCTATTATAACTAAGACGCACCCAGTTGATCATTGGTACCATAAGTTTCTATTGACACAAAACTTTTTTATTTTGATGCGAGTACCTATCATAAACTAATGTTTTGAATATGAGAAATTGAGAAACCTAGTTTCCTCACAACAGAAATAAACTAAGTAGGTATTTGAAGTGTTAATCTGCCACACCAAACTGATTTTTGGTTTTTAAAGTCTGTTGAACTGTTCTTTTTCAGTAGGTAGTAGGTAATCAGTACAATCAGAGGCTCTTAGCATAGCTGGTCTAATATAACAAGTGTGAACTTACAATATCAGGACCTCCTGAAATAATCACAACAGAATTTCTTGCATTGAGCAACTCGGCCAAGTGAGTTAGACACTTCTTATTTACACTATCTCAATATCCTGGCATGAGTTGCTGGAGTACTCTACAAGATTAGGCAACTGTTGTACAGATAGAAGAAAAAGAGTGAGTGTAAAAAATTAGAAAGTTGAAAACTAAGTAAAGAAATGTTTCTCTAGCCGCAGATTATCTACCTATTCATTAAAGTGGTTCCATTTCGAGATGTGATTCGCAAACTTGGACAGAGTGTTGCATAGGAGTCTATCTAGTACCAGGGCTGTGCTAGTACCGTTAGATAGATTATGATTGATAAAAATTTGGAAATTTACATTGTAGTGTAAGTAATAAGAACATAAGTAAGATGTGTAATAAAGAGTCAGCTTTATATTGTGTTATTATGTTATTGGATAGAATTAAATAAAAGTTACTTTGATTGCGGTTACAGAAAACATTCCGTAGATTCTTTGGAGATACACAATAAGGTAGCCGTATCTGGTATACAAAAGTATGTTCAATACAGTAAGTTGATTATAATACTTTATTAAACATTACATAAGGTGGCAAGTGTCCACATAACTTACAAAATAGTAGACAGAGGGTCTCAAATTATTTACATACCTAACACAGAGTTAAACTCAAATCAGAGTTATAACTAGTTACTTTTTATCTTGAAGATACAGTCTTGAGATTTATTTACAATAATAATAATAATAATAGGATGTGTAACCTACTTTTGTTAGGTACTTAATTCCTCAGTAGGGCCATGAAATTGAATGATTAAATTATGTGTATTATCAGGTCAGTGAAATTATAATAGCAAATTCTTTTCATGATTATTATAACTAATATTTCTATTATTTCTATTTTGAGTAGGCCACTGCATAGTACGACTAAGTTTAACTAGTGATAGCAGAATGAAATGAAATGATGGAGTAAGTGAATATTGAATAAAATTTAAACATGTACTTATTATAGCTTATCCAAAGAGAAAATCACCTATGAGTTTAGTAAGTAAACTAGACAAAGGAAAATAGTCAATTTTAGTCTTATGAGTCTGATTGTAGAAGTATCCAGTATCCAAATTCTTTCAACAATCTTTAGCCTCCGGACTTTTATAAATATCCAAGGGGGTCAGACTCGGGTCTCAGATATTATGTACCTAGCTATTAGCTAATAAGTCAATATTAGGATCTGGGGGCGTATTATGACCTCTTAGTTCCAGCCTGAAAATGAACTGCCTTGCATTACCGTATTATGATCTTTCATTTCCAGCCAGTCAGCAGTCACGTGACACCTTACTGCTGATCACTAGGCAAGTTTCAGGACTGTTAATAATTCCTGAAAGTCTGTTTTGATAATTTACAGAAGTCAATCCTAGAACAAAATATAGTGTATGCAGAGTATGGATGTTTCTTGCAAAACAGTTAAAGCTACATCACTAATACCAAAACATTAATAAGGATTAAGAGTGTGCTATCAGAAGTTCTCAAGGAAGGCGCATCTTTTTGTGAGAATTAAGTGTGGGGGTTATTGAGCTATGCAAACGAGCTCAGATATACACTTTTGATTAATAATGTCATTTATTTCAGACATATCAATACAGATTGATTTCCGATTACGGATCTTTCAGGAGTTTATATCTGAAATCCACCAGGAGGTAGTCGGGTGGATAGGAATCATACCAGAGACAGACATTCCCCAAGCCTCGGAGGCTTTACACTTAGATGGGGTGTCCTAAACTGTGACTTGGTAGCCTTGAATAAGATAACTAACAGTCCTTAGGTATGAAAAGTTTTAGTCTATCATATTGCGATTTAATTATTTCCCTTTTAATCCACATCATATTTTTTTTATTTTTGGGTTATGTATGCCTACATAAAAATCTACGTTATGATTACCATGAGTGTTTGGTGATAGCCGCGACATTCGCGGGTTGAGGTGATTACTTCAACATCAGCTAATTTGAAGGAAAATATCCCCAGGACTGTGTGACATTGACGTTTAGATGTACAGTCGACAGCACGTTAAGTTGAACAGTTGAGCTGCGAGGGCAGCTTTTATTACGTACGCCAGAAGAACGGTCTCAAGATCAACATGTATGGTCTGATGTGTTGGCAACTGTTCCTTAGTGAGATAGCTGCAGCGTGCGCCAGTTTATCCTCAACGTGTCTATATGAACAGGGAGCGGATCCCCGTCATTTAAGAGTACCTACATACCTAGTCACAAAACATAATATTGTTGATACACATCCAAGATGATGGCGATAATAATAACCTACTTGTCCAAATGGACAGTAGAACCTTGATGGATCACCTCCGCTACCAGCGTTGTAGGTACCTATGCGTTCAATTGCTCTGCTCAAGGGGACGGTAGGGCTGCAGGATAGCCGAGTGATTTACCATCACGCTTTCAGCGGCGTACCTCCCGGGGGGGTACAACGGCTCTGCCGACCGCCAAATTTGAGACGATGTGCCGGAATGGCCTCTCTCGTTGCCCCAGGCCTCGGAGGCTTTATACCTAAATGGGGTGTCCCAAATGGTGACTTGGTAACCTTGGATAAGGTACCTTACCTGGGACTCAAAGTATGGCTATGCAATATTTGACAACCCTGCAGCCGCGCCGTCCTTGGCAATTAAAATGCCGTGTGCGTTTCCACAATCGAGTTGGTACCAGTATTCCTGGCTTGCAATCATCCAGGCATAAACCTTAACAGAACCAAAAGTAAGTATAAAGACATTCACATCAGCTTGATTGCATTCACATCAGCTTGATTGAATTCACAAGAGGCAAAAAACATACCTCGGATAGATGAGCTAGCTAGAACCTTGATATAGTTAGAAGGTTGCGGGTGACCAGATCAGGTAGCCCACATTGGTTCCTCATTTACACCTCATAGAGTTCCCTGAGAAAGATGGTTTATAGAAAGAGTAAAGCTTTTACATCTAGTTCTATAGTAATTATGAAAATATATTTTTGCAGTAAATACTGTAAAATAGTTATGCAGATCCTGCTGTTCTTATACATAACTAAGGATTTCATGTTCTTTTTATATAAGTAATATTAAAAGCAATCTCTGAGGCGAGGCCACACCAATCAAATCACAGATTTGGGCAATCGAGTCCTCTTTGACTTATCAAAACACAACATTGTTTAGTTCACAAGAAATCTGTTTTGAATACTGGAGAGATATATATTACTGTTGTGGTGTGGCCCATGTCTTTTGACTAATACTAATATTTTTCAGGCTAATAAGATTTATTAAGATTAAAAAAATCCTTAGCGCAAAATTTACATTTCTGTATGTTAATAGCAATTTTAATTCTGAATATGGGATGGTGTATTCTATACACAGTCCAATTCTGACAACTCAATTATTTAACTCTTTTATTAAATGAATAGGTGATTGTGAAACTAGCCACAAGAACAACAGTTATAGAATCTGGATTCTAAACCTAGTGTTTAGTTAATAAAGTATAGCTGAAAAATAATAATAAGAAATAAAATAATAATAATATAAAAAAAAAAAAAACCTTGCAAGAGGTGCAAGAAATACCTGTAAATACAGGTGGTAATAACCTATGAAGATTAATTTAGCTGTGGTATTAAATTTTATTTCTAAATATTCCATTGTTCTCAAGTAATTAAGTTACTGTGTTTGTTGAATAGCAATCTGATTAACAAATTGGTTGCATGTTATTCGTAAAAGAGACATTAGTGAATCACATTTTTAGAGAGGTATCTAAACAATAATTTAATATTATTAAATTTTATTTGTGATGTTGAATAAGTGAGAATTCACATAGCGTTTGTCCTTCTTTCACCAGCAGATATCAAACAGGTCTTCAAATCAACGCTGTGTTTTCGATCACATATAATAATACTGTTTTGCACTCCAACAAAACAGTTATTATGAGTGTGAGAAAACACAGCGTTGCCTAAGTGCTTGCAGGTGAAGACTACTATGACATGATACTGACATGTGACAGCTGTCATCTGTCACTGTCCACAGAGCTTAGCGAGGTGAAAGAAGACATGTAAGCAAGGTTTGGTCTGGAAAATTGGTGAGTGACTTATAAATCTTTGTACAATTGTGGTAGATAAGGTGAATCTGTATGACGCATCTTCAAATCAACGCTGTGTTTTCTCACACTCATAATAACTGTTTTGTTGGAGTGCAAAACAGTATTAATATTGTCATACTAATACACGATTTTAATAAAACTTTACGTGAAATTTGTAGGGCCTATAGCAAGGGTGCCCATACTTTTTCTTAAGGAGATCGACATAGCAACAATTTATGACCAAGAGATCGTAATTTTTACCGATATTTGAAAAAAGTTGTAAAGTAAAACTACATTGGGTGCAAGGTGTCAAATCTGTTATCCTTGGCGATCGACTTTAAAACCTCTCGCAATCGACCGGTCGATCGCGATCGACCGTTTGGGCACCTCTGGCCTATAGTCTAGCTAGTATTTTTAATCGGTATCATTACATTCCCTCGTTTTCACTGCTAGAAGTGGTTTGATACATTTGCTATCTACTTTTACGAATGTAATTTTATTACCGACAGAATGTAGTGATACCTTCTAAAAATACTAGACTATGGACCCTAAAAATTCCACGTAAAGTTTTTTTTTATTTTTTTATTAACAACTTATTAAAAAAATCTGGGAGGGCCACTTTCGGTGGGCTATCCACCTGAAGTATTTTCCATAATACTCACTCTGTTTAGATCTAACTGATTATTTTAAACCCCCCTTTTTGCAGGTTATACCTCCCCGAGACGAGCGGCAAGACTCCCGCGCAAGTGGCGGAATTGTGCGCGCTCGGCCGCCGCGCGCGCCCGCGACGCGTTTGACGCACACACTACGCAACTCTTGCTCAACACTATATATGCCAAAAAGGTAAACAATCTTTTATACACTTTATCAATGCAGTTCGTCTTTTATGACAAGTAAATAAGCTATTTAAATAAAGGTTAGAAAAGTTTGAATCTAAAACATTTAGGGCTGATTTTTCAATGCCTAGATTTTTTTTTATTTTATTTATTTCACGATACCAACAGCGTTACATAAATTTTTTACGCTAAATAATTTTACAATAAGGCCAATAACAGGTTTCCATTATATTTGTAAATTAGAAACCGAACAAACAAAAGAAAACAATCGAACCCAAAGAATCGAATTTATCTGACTCATTTTTAGAATAACTTTTATTAAATTGGCCGACCGGTTAAATGAGTCCCCTCCTGCGGGGCACAGGGGCGCGGGGGGCAGGCGACAACGGGGAGCGCGAGGGGTGCGGGCGGCGGGCGATACACGAGAGGCGAAATGTGCACTGGACAGTTCTTAAGATATGTGACGTCACAGTGGTTAACGGCATAGATTTAAATCGAAAGATGAGCCCTTGCCATACTATACCGGCCGAAAAAGTGGCATCGTTGGGAAGAGTGAACTCACTCTTCCCGTGTCAGTCGCTTGTAGAAAGCAGTGAGCGGTGCACGTTACGTAAACATCTTTGATTTAGCTAATTAGGTTCTTAAGCTACAAAAATGCCTTCCTGTGCCTTCAGAAAGTGTTCTAATAACTCAAGACACACAAACAAATCCAAGGGAATTACATTTTATGCTTAAGTACAGAATTATTAATTATTTTCACTGTTCCTAATTAAATAAACAAATTAAAATGGTGTCCGTCACGTGTTTGTATGACAGAGAGCGAATGGTTACAATTTGCAGTATGAGTGAGCAAGATGACGCTATGTCTCTTTTTTCGTCGTTATAGCATTGGTTACCTGCCAGATAAGATTGAGCTCTTGAATAACTGACCGTTGTCCGTACTAGGGGTCAAGTTTATGTAGACGTGCGACGTATTTACCTACCAATGAAGCGGCGCGCGCCCATGTGTCGTGCGTGCGTGAGACGTCGCACACAGACAATTATTACGTGGACACTTTTCAGACGCACAGGGCTCATCTTTCGATTTAAATCTATGGTTAACGGTGAACAAGTGGCTATTTTTTGAATGAAACCAACTATGACTTTGTAGATAATATATTAAAATATTGGGTAATAAACTTATGTACAATTTATTATACAAGATTAATCAAAATTATGAGTCAATCATCTCATTTCATTTCAGCATGATTTGGATCCAGTTTTTTTTTCTAAAATATTCGTATACGTTAAAATTCATTTGCTTTCACTGATTATTCATTTTATGTCCGAAAATATTTCGACGCATCTTGATAATGTAATGTCATGTGTAATCTCACAAAGCGTCCCCAACTTTCAACACGTGCGATCGCTAGCCGCGTTGCCAGCGAACTGAGTTTAGGCAAAAATGCGCCTGCCGCCCGCACCTCTCGCGCTCCCCGTTCTCGTCTTTCCCCGCGCCCCTGTGCCCCGCAGGAGGGGACTCATTTAACCGGTCGGCCTATAATTGATATCTGTTAATTTAGGATAAAAAATCAGCCCTTAGACAAATAAAAAGATTGTTTATACTTTTTAACATAGGTATTTAATTATTGAAATAGACTAAAAGCCAATTAGTGCCTAAGTGTATATTACTGGTCTATACTATTTTTAATAGGCCGCTACGTTATGCTAAATTGAATTGCCAAGCAATTACTATAAATTTCGGCTCCTCTATGATCAAATACGCGAAAGCGAAGCGATAGCGAAGCTTTGCAGACTGTGTCTAGGAGGGCTATAGCCAAATTAATTAGGGCTCAATTTGAGTACATTTCCAAGAAATAACAACATGTACACAAAATTCATAGACTATTTTAAATAAATGTATCTGCGTTGTAGTAACATAGTAAATCAAAGCCGTTATTACTAAAATATTGCGTCCATAATATATCTGAACATAGCTCATAGTGGATTTATACTTCAGACACAAGTCAACGTAAAGATATGATAATTCTGTATGGTTTTACAGTGTTCAGTGGTCAATAGTCATTTTTTAAGTTGGGTTAAATATATTTATGTATGTCCACGTTTAGACAACGCGGTTGCTCTATAATCAATGCCAATTTACATCCGAGTTCATACACGTCAATTAATTCATACTTTAAACCAGGAATTCCCAAACCAATTTGGGCAAGAGGCCCCTTTTCCAAAATGAATTGATACCTCAGATCCCTATAGCCAAAATACTTTAAAAACCCTATCAAATATCACCCTGTGAATATGATCTCTGGGGAACCGACCATCCACCAATTTGGGAATTCCTGTTTTAAACGATGATGTGTTAAAACTGGTGCTCTCTCTCTTTTCCATAATAATAGTATAGTAAAGCATTGAAATTAACTGACGTTTATGAACACGACTGTTAGTGTTTTAACTATGTGTTCGTTATTGTAAATGTTTGATTTAAATGCGGACCAAAAACTGACGGCCTTACCACAAAAGATTTTAAAACACTGTTTAATTTGGACACTGTTTAAATGTGATGCTGTCTCTTTCATACAATATTCTCAAAAAAGTGAAAACATCAATTTTGAACAGTCTTTTGTAGCAAGCAAGGCCGTGGGTCTTTTACGTCTTTACTCTCATACTCACCAGAATACTATTTTATAATAATACATAGAGACGGACATTTTTTTAATTAAATAATTTATTATTTTTTTCTCATATTTTCCGTGCTGTACAGGCATAGACTTCCATAAAATATTGTTAGGACAAAAAAAAACAGTTTTTGGATCTGTATCTATCCTATAGGATAGGCAATTTTTTGGGGTTCCGTTCCTCAAAAGGAAAAAAATGTAACCCATAAGATTTGTTGTCCGTCTGTTTTTTTACTAGGTACGAAGTTTGTTAGATCTAATATTTTATGTATGAATGAATGTCTTAAGAGTGCTAAGGGAGTGTTTACGTTGCTCATCAACATAATAAAAATATTTAGGTTTTATGTTAATTGAAATAGTTGAAATCTTTACAATACATAAGGATATATATAAAAAAAAACTAGTGGAATCTCTTTAGGTCTGTCAATTAAGTAGAAATTTTTATTTCCGAAAAATTCTCGAATATTGTCTCGCGTACAATTTTTTTATCGTCCAGAGTTTTCATTTGAATGTTTGATCAACTCTGTTTTTACATTTATGTTAGCTATGTTAGCTGCTAGTACTTAATTGTGTGTGTCAACTTTTTTATATTTTAGGATAAGCAGCAATTAATCCATAATTGCCTTAAACAAAATTTTTAAGTATGGAATTTATTTATAAGAACTTCACAATGCAAACGGTTCATATGATATGAGCTGCGCGTATTTCGCAGTATATCGCATAGTGCGGATAATGTTGCTATTATAAGTCTGAAAAGATTTTCTTGTTATAGCTGTTAGTTTATGTGTGGCGCTTATATACAATATGTTGGTATCGTTAAGCAGTCAAGTCAGGTTTTCAATACAACTGTTTCTCATTCATTACATTACAAGTGTTGGGCGCTGGAATTACAATAGATTTAATTATCATAATGTTAAGGTTCTACAGTCGAGTTTAATAATATGTTTGTACACTTTATTAAGACATAAATAATGTAGGTTTTTATACAAAGTAAATACATAAGGCTGCTCGAACGCCAAAAGTATTTACATATTAATGAACTCGACTGTACTATGTTTTACATTTCAGTTCTTCGCTTTTAGAATTTATATAGTTTGTATTTTATTTTGACTAGAGTTATATTTAGCTGACATGCTGTTTTCTATAATTTGGATTGCTGAAAAAATATTGAAACAGGTCAGTGACTTTTGTAAGTAACAAAGTACAAATAATGTATTCCAAATCATGGTGTGGCTTAGAGAACATAATATTGGTTTAGAAATGTTTTGCAAGTTGCGAATTTTATTTAAATTATATTGTTTAATAATTTTTTTACCCGACTACGGCGAAGGAAAACAGAGGGAGGGAGGAATTTGATTTTAGTTCGTTGGATTTTAGGCATAAATGAATGTTTACAGGCTATTTTATCTTAATTAATTGTCAGACATCTGTTAGTATGTTGCATTCGAATATCGAGGGTATTTCCTCACATTTATGAAAAAACGTTGGGTTACAGGGATAACGTAAAAAAGTAAGTTATTACTTACTAGAAAATTTCGCCGATCTCATTGGCGAATCGGTAGCATAATAGGGAATATGCATCATTTTTTTTTTTTATCTTAATCAAAAGTATAATGCGTGAGAAAATTAACTGTAATATTAAAACTTTTCTCTTGCGTTTTTTTCTCGTGATATAGTTACTTGAAGTTAGCGCGCAGCAGCACCCGCCGAAAACGCTCCATACAAAATGGTGACGTCACACATCACGTTTCAGGTGTGTTTCGGCGCGTTTAAAATGTAGTCGCATAAAATTAGCTTAAATGGGAAATAATTCGATAACTGTAATTTTCTTTTTCTATGATATAAAGAATTGATAGTTATAGTAAAAATAAACAGAATTAAACATTTTCAAACTCCGCATCAAAGTAAAAAAATTGAAAAACTAATATTTCAATCATTTTAAGTTCAAAACTAAAGCATAATAAATAACTTTGTAAAAGTAACTGTGTTATGCCATAACGCTTACATTTCAGGTAAATAAATCAAAATTAAACTATTTGATTAATCGGGACTATGAATATTAAAGAAGTTTCAGTAAGTTGCAGATATTTTGGCTTATCTTACCAGAAATTATAGATAACTGTAATTCAACAATTTATTCTGAATAGTATTTACTGTATGTTAATAAATTGTTAAAAATTAAACAGATTCTCTTTGCAGATTTTTATTTTTCGATCTAAGTCACAAAAATTTAAAATTTTTGGAAAACTAAAATATATAACTACTTCAAAAGTGTTTAATTTATGCCTTTAAAATATTATTAGTACTATAAGAAACAAATTAAACAATAAATGTTCACGATTATTCATTTACTGATATTTTTTCTTAGTTACGTTTCAATATAAACGTTATTTCTTGCAAAATAAGGCCGTAATTTGTGTACCAACTCCCGACCGTGCTGTCGCGAGTCGCGAGTAATTCTTTATACCTAGACTAGGTATACGTAAGGCAATCAGTGATTGTCAAACTTTCATGAACACGTGGAACCACGGTTTGACAAGGGTGAAGATTAAATTGAAAAATGAGTTCATTAGATCGACAATAACTAAATTGATATATTCGTGTTTGGCTCCTAGCTTGGGAGATGAATCAAACAGCCAGTGTAGTTTGTCGCTAAGAAGCTAAGAACGATGTTTATTTATTTTTACATCTTATATACTAAATTATTACATATAATTGTATGTGCGTCAGCTGGATACTCTTAACACAGTGTGTGTGAGTTTGCTCTAGATACAAAGTCCGAGCTGACGCTACATCACTCCCCCCTAAAAATAAAGGAAAAGGGATAAAAATAAAGGATGTATAATACCTAAGCCTATTAAAAGTTAAATACAAAATAATTATTATTGTAAAACTTAACTACGATGACTAATTACTATGAACAGGTGTTGTAAAATGACACTCTATTCACTGGCCGAGGTCAGTATTTGCTGTATAGGCAAATTACTCGCGGCGTTTAAAAATAGATTTGTTTTTATTCAATTAATCGTTGCAATCAGTGCATAGGATTAATTGAATTTAAATCTGACGACTGGCTTCGATATTCTGCCGGAACGGGTTGTCTTCACGTTGTCCTTGGCTGGCTGTTGACCCTCAGGACTCGTCGATGGTCCAGGCTTCATCACGGGTAGCGGCTGCGGTTGTTCCTCGCTGATTTCGCCACTCTGCTCGTCGTGAAGTAGGAGGGCTGGCTTGAGACGGTCGATGGAGATGGTGGCTGTTCTGTTCGGCAACTCGACGGAGTAAAACTTCTCGTGACGTTCGAGCACTTTATACGGGCCGTTGTAGGGCGGTGTAAGTGGGCTCTTTATCGCGTCATTGCGTACGAATACATGTGAGCAAGTTCGTAGCTCGTCATGTACGAAGATGTTACGCTGAGTATGTTGTCTCCTCGGTGTCGATAGCAGTGACGTCATCGTTTGCTGAAGTTGCTGTAACATGCCATTCTCGTGTTGGGGTGTCGTCCTGGCGGTGAAGAAATCTCCGGGTAGTCGTATTGTTGTGCCGTAGGTCAGTTCTGCTGCGCTCAATTTTGTGTCGTCCCGTATTGCGGTGCGAAGTCCGAGTAGGATCATTGGTAATTCTTTGACCCAGTTTACTCGGTTGCACTTCGTCATCAGCGCGGCCTTGAGTGTTCTGTGCCAGCGTTCTACTTGTCCATTCGCTTGCGGATGATAAGCGGTGGTGCGGATGTGGTTGATGCCCAGCTTGTTTGTCAGCTTCCGGAATAGTTCGGATTCGAACTGTCGACCTTGATCTGACGTAATCGTCGTTGGTATTCCGAATCTGGCAATCCAACCTCTGAGTAGAATCTGGCAGATGGTTTCGGCGGTGATGTCCTTGACAGGATACGCTTCTGGCCATTTCGTGCAGCGATCGATCATGGTTACGCAATATTTGCATTCTTCGGACGTAGGTAATAAAATTATGTCAATGTGCAAGTGTGAGAATCGATCGGCCGGCGGAAAGTGCATGATCGGCGAAACAGTGTGACGTTGTACTTTGGACTGTTGACATAATAGACATGTCTTTGCCCATTTTCCGATGTCTGTGTTCATCGATGGCCAGAAATAGCGTTGCGCTAGCATGCGTCGTGTTCCTCTGACGCCGGGATGGCTGATGTTGTGCACGATGTCGAATGCTTTTCGTCGGTACAGCTGCGGTAGGTATGGTCGCATATAGCGCGTCGATGTTTCACATATTATGACTTTGTCGCTATTTGGTACGGGAAACATTTTAAACTGCAAGCGCGGGTTGTTTCGCAATTCACTCAGCTCAGTGTCCTTTTCTTGCTCTGCCGACAGTTGCTCATAGTCGATGGGCGAAGGGACGGTGATCTCTTCCACTCGAGATAGGCAGTCAGCAACAACATTATCTTTGCCGGAAATATGTTGTATGTCGGAGCAAAATTGTGAGATGAAATCGAGCTGGCGCAGTCTTCTTTCCGTGTCACATGAGCTCGCTGGTTTGTGTAAAGCAAACGTCAGCGGTTTATGGTCTGTATAAACCGTAAATTCTCTTCCTTCAATCATGTGACGGAAATGTTTTATTGCCATGTATATAGCAAGTAGTTCCCGGTCGTACGTACTGTACCGTTTCTGTGTCTCGCTCAGCGTTTTGGAGAAAAAGGATAAGGGTTCCCATTTTCCATTCACGTGCTGCTGTAGTACTGCTCCTGCACATGTGGCCGAATAATCTGTCATTAGGCCGAGACGAGCGGAAGTGGATGGGTGAGATAGTGCAACAGCGCTTTTTATGCTTTCTTTGCACTTCTCAAACGCTTCTTTTGACGTTTGTGTCCACTTTATTTCGCTTTTGTCCTTCCTCTTGGAGTTGTGCAGGTATTTGTTGAGTTCAGCTTGTATGTTAGCAGCGTGAGGTATACACTGGCGGTAGAAATTCACCATGCCAAGAAAACGTCGCAGCTGTTGGACTGTGGTGGGCAAAGGAAAGTTTGATATTGCCTCAGTCCTGTCATCCAGCGGACGTATGCCATCTTTGGATATGTGGTAGCCCAGAAAATCCAGTTCTTCTTTGCCGAATTCGCATTTTTCCACGTTTAGTGTGATGCCGTATTTGTCCATTCTCTCCAGTACTTTTCGAAGTAGGGTCTCGTTATCCTCTTTCGTCCTTGATGGGATAAGGATATCGTCGATAAAAACGAATACATCGAGTCCTTTGAAAACCATATCAACGAAGCGTTGGAACGTTTGGCTGGCGTTACGTAATCCAAACGTCATCCTTGTGAATTCGAAAAGTCCGAACGGTGTTGCTATTGCCGTTTTCGGTATGTCATCTTCGAAAATTGGGATGTGATGGAACGATTTTCGGATGTCCAGCTTGGAGAAGACGGTCTTGTCACGCAGCAAGTATGTGAAGTCTTGAAGCCTTGGTATAGGGTAGCGATCAGGAAGTGTGACGGCATTTAATCGTCTGTAATCGCCGCATGGCCTTAATTCGCCATTTTTCTTTGTGACGATGTGCAGCGGCGTTGCCCAAGGACTGTTAGAGGGGCGGCAAATGCCTAACTCCATCATCCTTTGGAATTCCTGTTTCGCGGTTTTATACTTTGCTGGGTTTAATGGACGAACTTTTGCATAGATCGGCGGTCCCGTCGTATGTAAATAATGCACGACATTATGCTTAGGTGCATTTTTCAGCGTCGACGGCCTTGTTACGTCAGGGAATTCACGTAGTAACTCGGCGTAGAGTCCGGTTACATCTATCGTACGGACCGATGAGTCATTCGAGTGCATTGTGCGCGCGGCAACCGATAATTTCGTTATTTTGTCGATCAATCTCTTTTCGCTCAGGTCAATGTTTAATTGATTTTTAGCGAGAAAATCTGCTCCGAGAATTGGTCTGCGCACATCGGCTATGACGAATGTCCACGTGAATGGTCTTCGTAGTCCCAAATCTATGCAAACTGTCTTAAATCCGTAGGTCTTGATTTGCGTTCCGTTGGCGGCATAAATTGCGTAATCGGCATTTGTGGGCTTTTCTTTAGTGCGGGCAAGTACAGATATGTCTGCTCCGGTGTCTATTAAAAATTGTGTTCCACTTTTTCGGTCGGTAACACATAGACGGTAACTTGTTCCGTCAACACCAACTCCCGTCGCGGTTAGTGTCGGAGTTAGTTTTCCGACGGCGTATTTCGCTGCGCTTTGTATGTACAGCGAGCCTTATCTGTACACCGCGTCGAATAGTCACCAAACTTTCGGTGGTACCAGCACATCCAATCGTTGTCTCGCCGGGATCGTTGCCTAGAATGTGAGCGGGACGTTGATCTGCGCCTTTGTCTGTCTCTGTCATGCCCCCTTGACACGTGACGATAAGAATAGCGCATTTCGCATATTTCCCGCGTCAGCAGATCCATTATTTTAGCAAGACAATCAATGGTCGATTGATCTGTACTTCTTGATGAGACTTGTGCTATTTCCAAGGGCCTCATGTTGTCAAGGACTTTATCAGCGATATTCGCCAGCGTTTCCAAGTCCTTGCAGTCGCTTACGGTAAGTACTGCTCGCACTGCGGCTGGTAAATGACGTTGCCACATGATTGAGAGGGTTTCGTCCGGGATCTTATTCCTGGATAGCTCTCGCATTCGCCTCAATAGCTGCGTCGGTCGTTGATCTCCCAGGTCCAATTCTCCCAAGAGCTTTTGAAGTTGCCTGTTTTCGGACTCTTCAAATACTTGTAGCAACCGCGATCGCAACGCATCATATTTTCCGGTGGTCGGTGGATTTAAAATGATGTCGCTGACTTGCTGAACCTCATCCTTGCCCAACTTGCTGACGACTTGGTTGTACTTAGCATCGTCACCTTGTTTCTGAGGAGCCATTACTGACTCAAATACGGAGAACCATAGGCGTGGTTGGTCCCGCCAAAAGTCTGGTATCCGAGATGAAACGGATAAAGCAGATAATTCTGCCGTAGCTGCAGATGTTGCTATTGGCGCCGGAGCCGGTAATATGGGGTTCAGCGTAGGGACGTTTTCATAGGGCATAGCGCTTGTCTTCAATAATTTGTTCTGTCTAGTTATTCGAAAATCTATGTGCGACTTCTCAATTTGACTGGTGAGAGCCGCTTGTGGGAGGCCAGTCAAACCGATCCGCTAGAAAATCGAACGACGATACGTAGGCGTTACTTCAGATAGTGTAAATAGCGCTTTCTTTCCTCAGTTGTTCTTGCTTGCTTGATGTTTATTGATGGTCACTGGGTGGCTGCGATCTGTTTGTCTCCCTGAGCGACGAAGGACTTCCGTGATTATACGCCTCTTGAAATTTCAATCGGTGAGATCCGCTTGTGGAAGGCCGATTGAAATGTGCGATCACGGAGAAATCCAGCAGAATCACGTCGGGGTCACCAATTTGGCTCCTAGCTTGGGAGATGAATCAAACAGCCAGTGTAGTTTGTCGCTAAGAAGCTAAGAACGATGTTTATTTATTTTTACATCTTATATACTAAATTATTACATATAATTGTATGTGCGTCAGCTGGATACTCTTAACACAGTGTGTGTGAGTTTGCTCTAGATACAAAGTCCGAGCTGACGCTACACGTGGAATCACGTTTACCTATTTATAAGCTTTCTGTATAAAGTAAATAAAAATATCTTAGTTAAACAAGCAAATTATGAACTGATCAATGATTCTATATCAGGCAGGCCGCAGGCCTCTGTAGCACAAATAATAATTATTATTATACTACTCTAAAACGCGAAAAGGTGATGTGCTCGTAAAAAAAATCACTCGCCGCGGCTGTGTGCGTGTATGCGTATGCGCGGGGGGAGTGGAGCGGGCCGTCTCATCATTGCTCGTCGGTTGCTGGCCGCGCTGCTTCGGCCGACCGAGGGCTGGCTGCGGTAAGCTGTGCTGTGTGTTTGTGTCGCTCGCGCAAAATAATATACTATTATTTATTTGGTGCAACATGCATGAACATGCGTTCGGGATTAGAAAAACCTAACATACCGATGTGTTGTGTACCTATAATTTTGAAAATAACCGCAATTTAGGACCCAAAAAAATATTTGGTACCTACTGCATTCCAAATAATTTAATTATTTATTACGAAAGTTCTTGATAATATCGATCGATTGAAGTAAACTTATAAATAAAGAACTTACCTACTGAATTAAGTAGGTATGTGTCTACGACCAAAGTGTACGTACCTAAAGATACACAACCCCCCTAGCATGACCACATGTGATCATTTTATCTACACTCGGCTGTCAAAATCCATTGTTTTTTGTCAGTTAATCGTGATAAATAGCTATTTCTCAAACATGCTTGGAAATTCGAACATTATTTCAACAACCTTCTTCGTGCTAAATCGGAGTTAATGGACAGACCTAAACCGCCCCGGCAATATTTGTATGAAAATCCATTTTTACACGTTAGTAATGGATTTTCATACAAAATTTGCCGGCGTCTGACTGGCAATGTTTTTTTTTAAATATGGGTATCAAATATTTTTTTTTGCAATATGGGTATCAAATGAAAGGCCTTGATGAGCACATACCAAAAAACCTTAAATAAAAATAAAAAAACGAAAAAAGAAATTGCAATAGGTATGGGTATCAAATGAAAGGCCTTGATCTGCACATTCCAAAAAAACTAAAAAAAAATGAAATAAAATGGAAAATAAAATAAAAAAAACGAAAAAATATTTTTGTCAATATGGGTATCAAATGAAAGGCCTTGATGTGCACATTCAAAAAAAATCTTTCTTTTTTCTTCTTTTTTCAATTACTGTAATTTGAAATAAAAATAAAAAGTTAAAAATACTACCTACTTGGTTTGAATTTCCGCGCATTATTTGAGAAAAGTACTATACAAGCCTTGGCCGCAACTAGGCATTGATGGACTCACGTGTCTGTGCCTCGGCTTCGCCTCGACCCACATTTTCACGTTCGTCCTTCAATGCCTGTCTTGCGTGCCGCTGCAGTAATGTACTATATCTTAACGCGTTTCGGTGATCATGCTAGGGGGGCTGCTGTTTTTTTTTAACTTAATGTTTTGATTTGGGAGTGGAAGTAGATAGTTTAAGAGTAGTGATTTTGCCGCTGCCGCTTTCTCGCTCGCACATTTCATGTTTTCTCAAGATTTCTTAAATCTGAGTGCGTAATTAAAAAATGTGTCTCGCCACTTTTCGCAATATAAGATTACGGACATTTCAACGGTTATTTCAGTTTTGAGTTGCTGAAGTACAAAAAGTTATCGAATTTGCCACTTCAAATAACTATTAGAAACAACAACTTTTGCCATAGTCCTGATCCGCCATTTCTTTCGAAATCGCGTCGCACAATGGGTCCCCAGGGGGTCGCGCGCGACCCACAGTTTGAAAAACACTGACTTATTTCCACACAAATCATTTGTAGTACCTACTTACTGTGCTATCTAAACCTAGAACTGTGCTGTTCGACTGCACAGCACAGTTCTAGGTTTTGCGAACGCTTTTATCCCATACAAAATAAAGCCGCTTTTTCCAGTGCAACTGTAACACTTGATCCGTTTTGGTCTACAAAATAGGTACCTACCTCATACTATCCGCGTCAATTGGTAATGCGCCTGGCGGCCATGATTTTAACCTCAAAAACGAAAAACAATTGTATTTTTTTTATATATCTAGACCCTTTTTTATTGAAATTAAGAATTCAATAATTAATTTATTATATTACCTATTAGAATTTAACAGTTTTTTGTCATTTTTAGTTGCAGATGACGTTGATGTGTATGTTATTTTGACAAGGTTCCAGCGCATTACCAATTGACGGGGATAGTATAATACAACATTAAGCGAAACCTACCTCCTCACTGTGTTCGTCCATGATTCCGTCTAAGCAGGTACGAATAATCGTTTCACCAGTGCCTTGTTTTGTTACTCTGCAAACCGCAATCCTATCTTCTTGGTGCTTTCTAATTTGATTCCGAATGAAATCCTCCGAAGCATCTTCTTTACACAACAGACACTGTTTTTGGTAGACAAATGTTACTACCGTTTGAACAGTAAGCGTTGGTTTGTTCTTCTCCGCACTTTTTATTGACCGTTCATTTGTATAAACAGCCCTACACTTGCTATGTAGTTGTAAATTATCAGAAACTGACACAAACTTTTCGTCCCCACGCCTTTTACTAGCTGCTATTAAATTACTCTGACCTTTCAAACCTACATTCACCACGTCAAAGTTTAACGCACATTCGCAAATCCTACAGTTAGGAAATTCCATTGTTTTTTAATACCCAACGCGGTGTAGATGTCGGTACAAAGCACGTAATTGAATTGAATTGAAAAATTGGCGGGGCGGGTGGTAGGTACTCTCCCCACCCCGCACTCACCGCATGCTCCACAACTACTTGCGCGTAATTTACAATTTCATAAACGTGATATTAACATGTTTAATTTTGATGAAAACATGATCGTAGTACACAAAAACCTATTATTAAACAAAAATTTTACCGTTATGATTTTTAACTACCTAGAAATACATTATTATATAAAACGTAAAACACAAATGTTTAATTTTTGATTTAAATGTCTAAAAAGACGCAAAATAGCTTTATAAGACACAAACATCATAGTAACCATTTTGGCTTATCGAAATATTGAGATTAGATGAATACTCTGAAAAAAACCAAACATGCGATTTTGGTTTTAGTTTAATTTTGCTATAGGGTAATGGCATTTGAATGCACCTTAAAATTATACAAACAAGGTATTTGGTTACTTATTTTGCTTTAAGGAAAAAGTTAGGAAGTGTATGAAATCTCATGATTTTTATATTAAACGGTTACCACCACGGATTTTTTACATCATATATCTAATTAATATTTGACACTTAATATCAATATCCGATAAAATAATAAAAATTACGAGTTTATTATTTTTTTCCAAGAAACGCTACTTTTATGCGGCTAATGGAGTTCGCCAATAATCTTCAATTATCTCCTTAAATTTTGCGTTTAAGTACATATGTGTCATACAAAATATTATTTCTTATTCGATATTCTATCTGACTGTAAAGTGCATTATATCCGAAAATGAAAAAAAAATTTCGTTATTTTCCCCTGATTTCATCGTAGGTTAAAACTAAAATAATTCATTTTTTTTATTTTTTTTCCTGTTCCATCATGTTTTTATAAGTGTCCGCAGCGATCAAGCTCAAATTCATCAAAATCGGTGACTTATGCATATTCCCTATTGGTCAATACACGCACTGGGCCGCAATCTCAAAGGCGCAGGTTCGTGTCCCGTCTGAGATGCTATGTGTGAGTCGATTTTTTCTAGAATACAGAGGAAGTAGAAATGAGGTAGGTGTTATACAGAGGATAAAATTATTAAGTCAATCTTGTTACATTATAGTGTAGCGTAAGTTTATAAACACCGGTGTATAAGGATGTGGCCCGTCCATTTACGGGCACATCACTACGTTTTACACTCGAGACGTAAGAAAAATCGCACCTTTTCGAAAATAAGTTTCGACTTGGCCACCTGGTATTGCTAGCTAACGTTTTATTGTGTAAATGTTGATATCTATTGAAAGTACGTTTAGTGAGCTTTTATTGATATTTTAATAATTGTTTGATTTAATTAACATAACAGTTACCATAATTAAACGCGTCAAGCGTTATTTTTTTGCGCCGCCATAAAAGGGAAATAAAAGGGGTCAATTCAGGAAATGCGGGTAAATTCGCTATCGAGATGATGGAGAAAACACACTTCAACAGTTCAATTAAAAAAAGAAATACCCAAAATGGATTCTATTGCGCATTAAGTTGCTCAATTATTGCAAAAAAAAATGAGGCAATGTAATGTTGCACGGAAACTAAATCTCAGTAATTAATTCCGTTCGACGAATATTCCAACGCTTTCTATTCTAGAGACTGTTGGCTATGTCCGAAGGGGAAAAGGTGTATAACAACACCATAAAATTAGATAGGATTAAATAAACATAGAAGAAATTTTCGAAAATGGGCGATTTTTCTGACGCTGAGTGTATAAAAAAAAACGTTTGACAAAGCTACAAGACAAACGTTTGAAATATTGTTCCTTGATATAAAATGTCAAATAGGCTGATTGACATTGTATTAATTTGTAAAAGAGACTTGTGGCAAATTAATGCATTTTTGTCCGTCGCTCAACTAGTTTTAGCTCACTGCTTTTATGCATCAAAAGGCATTTAGAAAATTATTAAGCTGCAATTTTACTGTTAAATAATTTTCATAATCTATGCTTAAAGTAAATAAAAGCATGCAATCTCGAGTACAACAAATTGTTTTATTAATTTTTTTTTAATCCCGCGGACTGCGTCTAAGAAGAAAAAATTACAACTTTGCCCACTATGCCTAATGGGATGTGAAAAAAAATCATTTGTTATTATTTAAATTAATTAAAGAACACATTCTGGTATTGTCAAATATCACTTCCACATAAAATACTAGCTTATAAATTATTACTAATTTCTAGATAAATTATTATTTACTCGTTATTTGCAACAAGTTAAAAAAAATTGCTAGGGTCCAAAACCTTTCTATCTCCCCCGCGCTTAAGAGGGCACTCAGTCCGCAATAGGCCCATGTGGCGGGGTTATGATTAGCCCTTATCTACATAAACAAGGTGTTTGGAAATAGTCTAATAAAGCCGAATATGGTAAATAGGGTACCATGCATGTATAAAATCCCGGAAAATTACCTCGTCACCTGTGGTCGCAGTAGGTATTTCATAAAGAAAGCTAACTTCAGTCATCAGACACGTGGCTGGCCCAACAAAATCTGTGTGGGTTGTTGGTGCCATTTTTAAAGCAATATTTTTTACGTTCTGGGAATGGTCACTCTGGGAAGTGGTCCTTTTGGGAAGTGGACATTATGGTCCTAAAGGATTTTAATTACCCATGGGTTCCGTGGCATTAGGGATTGTTCCCTGGACTTCGGACTATATCGATAGAAAATGAAAACCATCAGTTTCTTAGTATAAACTCTGAAAAATACCACTTATTTGAATTATCGTACCCAGCATGTTCATCATACCCAATCCACATTTGGCTTTATAAGGCTATTTCCAAATACCCTGTTTAAGAAAAGGTTTGAGCCAGAACAGTATTGCTGATGATGATGCCTCACACCTATTGGTGGGATAAATGCTTTGGTTTTAACTTAAAATAAATCTTATTTAACGTTATATTCAAGCCGCTAAGAACAATCTTAGATTAAAATCAGGGCTGCCCCCGAAGGTATTCTTCCAGCATTTTGAGCTGATCCCAGCAGACCAGTAGCAACACGGTATGAGGTCCGAGGCGCAAGTAGTTGGCGGCCACACCCTGTCAAAATAAATGTTGTTTTATCATTATTCAATAATAAATTCATCTGCTGATATGATGATAAAGTAACCGACATCTCTCGAAAGATTGCTCAGTTGAAGTGGCAGTGGCCTGGACACATAGCGAGAAGAACCGATGGCCGTTGGGTCGGGGTGGTTCTGGAATGGCGACCCCGCACCGGACGACGTGGGTAGGCCCCGATAAGGTGTGATAAATAAATAAATAAATGTATGAAAGGTGGACCGACGATCTGGTGCGCCGCTGGCTGTGGGCAGCGCAGGACCGATCGTCGTGGAGATTCTTGGGGAGGCCTATACCCAGCAGTGGGCGACGTGATGATGAAAGTACAATATTATATTACCTTGTATAGTGACCGTGCGCCTTCGGTTCGGACCATCTTGACGAAGCAGTCGAGCATGCCGCTGTACAGCTTGCCGCGATTATGTGCGTCCACCGCTGCAATTAAGAATTATTGTCTTTGCAGTACCTTACGCACGCATATAATCCTCGGTTCCTTAACTGAAGAACGACCCATTACGTTTACGGACGGTAGTATTTTGACAGATCTAGCTAGTAGAGAATGTGTCATAATTCTAACCGTCGGAAAACTCCGTAAGTAAAGCGAATGGTTCTTATAGGAACCGGGGGAGAGAAAAAAATAGCTGCTTCACACTTTCTTAAGAAATAGCGAATTTGAACTTTATAAACTAGACCACAACATTGAAACTCTTCGAATTGATACATTGAAAGAGAAGCAGTTTTTGACATTTGAGATAATAATAAATGGGGCCAATGATCATTTTATAGTATAAAATGTTGCAAGTTATACAACGTAGGTATTACTAAAATACCCTTAATGCCTAATATTGTAGATAGGGACCATCAAACTGCAGCTTTTACTATGGGGCCAACTGAAAAATGTTTCATAAATGTAGTTCAGTTTGATGGTCCCTATCTACCATATTCGGCTTTAGGGGTAACAGCGTGTTATACTAACGCTGGTTAGAAAGTCTGGTGGCCACAACGTCGAACGGGTTGAGGCACAGCGTCATGACGACGCCGCCGAGGTTGGCGCTAAGGAAGGACAGCAGTAGCGGCGAGTCGGCGCACGCGCCGCGCTCGCGCAGCTGCTCCTTGGCGAACGAGAAGCTGACCATTTGGGACGCGCTGCCGACGGCGCCGCGCGGGATCTGGGGTTGCACGCCGCGGAATAAACCTAAAATAGAATCAGATATTTTAGTGATACGCCATATCTAATTTGTTATTATGACGGTCTAAGTGCTAAAATTTTACTTTATCTATATAGACTAGATAAAGTATAATAAGTATATAGTTAAATTATTTAAATCATTAACAAACTTTGCAAAGTAAAGACGCATGAGATTGAAATATCCATGGATATACATACCTAGGTACAATGGGCAACAGCGTCGCCTAGACGACAGAAACGGTTGATTTGTTTTTATAAAAATGTCGCAATTAGATATTGAAGAAATGCCACCGAACAACAAAAAGTTGATTCATTCACTTATTCTGTATTCGTTTTCTAAGAACTAGTAAGCAACAAAAATCGTGTGCTTGCGTTTCGCTCCTGCACGAACTAAAACGTTGTTGTTAGGCGCGGCGTGCAAGCGATTTTAACCTTAGGAGTGGTTAAGCGACACTGTTGCCCATGCTTCCTAAGTTTCACCGTTTTCGTTACCGCATTTACAATATTATTTTGGCTAGGGGTCTGGGGCCCTATTTTTCTAGCTCATACGTTTGAGTTGATTTGTCGAACGAAAATCAGTAGAAACGAGCGCTCGACGCCAGCCGAGCGATTCAAAAATAGGGCCCCAGGCGCCTATTTTTGAATCGCTGGATTGGCGTCGAACGCTCGTTTCTACTGATTTTCGTTCGACAAATGTATGAGCTGTCGAACGAAAATCAGTAGAAACGAGCGTTCGACGCCCGCCGAGCGATTCAAAAATAGGGTCCCTGGTCTGATAACAGTGTTACTCGTAGGCAGGCAAGCACGCATACAAGTACGCAATCGTATTAACTATAGGTAAGTATTTAACTATACGCAAACACGCCACACATTGCACATACTATAATATTAACTGGAGATAGTATAGTTTTGGCTTCGTACCCTTGATTCCTTCATTTCTGTAAATATCAGCGAGCGCAGTGAACGTGCCGGCGTGTTTATGTTGGTGCCCCACCGCAATGGACCGTGCCGCCTGCGCTTGCAGGCGGGTCTTCACCAGAAAGAACGGAGTGCCCGCGATGGAGCCCAACGCCCCGCCCACGCCCGCCGCCGCCGCCCCTTTCAGTATCGACGTCCGCCCTTTAGAATCTGTTGTTAGGCCACGGCGTTCCGATATTCGATATACTCCTAACCTGCAATAGGGAATATGCATAAGTCACCGATTTTGATGAATTTGAGCTTGATCGCTGCGGACACATAAAAACATGATGGAACAGGAAAGAAATAAAAAAAATGTATTGTTTTAGTTTTATCACACGATGAAATCAGGGGAAAATAACGATATTTTTTTTTCATTTTCGGATATAATGAATTTTACAGTCAGATAGAATATCGAATAAGAAACAATATTTTGTATGACACATATGTACTTAAACGCAAAATTTAGGGAGATAATTGAAGATTATTGGCTAACTCCATATTAAACGCGCCGAAACACACCTGAAACGTGATGTGGGACGTCACCGTTTTGTATGGAGCGTTTTCGGCGGGTGCTGCTGCGCGCTAACTTCAAGTAACTATATCACGAGAAAAAAACGCAAGAGAAAAGTTTTAATATTACAGTTAATTTTCTCACGCATTATACTTTTGATTAAGATTAAAAAAAAATTGATGCATATTCCCTATTGTTTACTGTGATATTTGAACAGATAATGCTGGAGAGCGAGGTTGACTAAAAATGCCGATGAGTATCAAGATTTTAGTGTCCAGACACACTATGCCGAAGTTACGCGACCGAAGTTCGGTTTAGTTACGCCTGCAATGTGCTTTGTGGATGGCAAGCAATACATCTGCCGAAATACGTATAGCGTTTTTTTCTTACTAAAAGCGTTGCCGCCGATCTTCGGTTGCGTAATTTCGGTATACTTAGGCTCGTATTACAGAACTCAAATCTCTGCTCGAGTACAGTTAGATAGGGATGGCGCTATATGCGATGAATAGCACCATCCCTTTCTAACTGTACTCAAGCAACAAGCAGTGCTTGAGTCTCATCCTATAATACGGACCTTAGTGTGTCACATCAGCCAACACGCTGGGTAATAACATCCAACATGTGTTTAAATTCAATTAAAGAAATTAGTCAATTTTGTAATTACCATTACCATTTTTTCTCTAATAACTCACCTAAATGTATTTAAAAAGAACTGGAATCCCAGCATCGCTGGTAGACCACTTTGTAGCGCCACTAATCCCTCAGTCTTCGCTATAACAAACAGCCCGTGAGGTACGTTCTTGTAGAACACTGCGTGTTGTCCCTTGGATTTCATCTCCCCTTGCAGCTGCAGCCGGGTCTTCACCACCTCCAGGGGGTTGGTGAACAGGGTGGCGAACATGGCGGACACGCCCCCCATCGCCATGTCGGTGAGATCGCGATAGATGCCATCTTGTTTTGGCGTCATTTTGTTGCCTACCTACGAAGTAAGTTGAAAAAAACACTGAAAATACGTTATCCTAAATACCAATAACGGACTATTTTGGAGATATAGTTACTCATTCTTATAATTAATTATGCTATACCTACGGTGTAGTTCTGACACGTCCATGATTCTGGGTAACTTTCCTTAAGAAAATGTAAATCATATACCTACTCAACTCTCAGTACCTAGTAGGTAATCCACTTAATAATTAAATTATTACTTATTGCGATACTATTATATAGCAATTAGTAATAAATAATTATAAAATTTGAAATTAATTATTAATTGTGTTACTTTTAATAGTATCCCAAGTAGTTCGATTTACTAGCCTGACCCGACCATTTGCATTGTGGATCTTCTCAGTCTAGCTAGATATAAGTATGCGCAAAATAATTTGGCGGTTCTGAACTTCGCGCGGAATGCTGCGCAGTAGACGAATACAGGGTTTGCGCGGGGACGGGGCGCGGGCGGAAGCACTCAGAACTATGGTATGGACCCTGCGCGAAATATCACTTGCGGCTAACTTCCGAGCCGCCAGCATAGACGGATTAATTGACGACTAAGTACATGGAAAAAGAGAACTACAATTTTAGACAGCTAATGAAACTAAGTTTTAAAAATCAAAAAATTTTATTCAACATTTAAAAATTACTAATACACCTTTGGTCTATGACAATAAGGCCAATCAATCAACTAAAATTATATTTACTTACCTACTTCTTTTTAAGAAGGCTGTCAAATATTCAAAGCTATTTTCTAACATTCGATAATATTGATAGTAAAAAATAGAAATAAAATATAAATAAATACCTAAAATGAATATCGTGTAACATATAATTTTCTGAGAATTGATATTCTATAAGTTTTAACATTGGTAACAGAATTCAACACTACTTAGTATTAATAACTAAAACTTGAAATAAGTAAATCATAATAATAATAATGTATATTTTCTTAATGTAGTATGATTGTAAATGCGGAAGCACGGATTTATTGCGATATTCAAACATCATATCACCAACTTATTAACAAATTCTTACAAATATTTTTCACAATAATACTGTTGTTACTGGATATGGAGGGGGGAGGGGAGATTATCTTGTCAGGATAGTACCTGACAAGATATTCAATATTATTACTAGAGACCGGATTATATGCAACATAAAAAGCCCAAAATATGCATGCAAATATGCAAGAAAAATTTCTAAACTTAACGTTGGAAATACCAAGGCACTCAACTAAATTTCTAGACAAGTCCTTTACAATCCAAGCTGCCCGTCTCTGGAATACTATACCGGATCAAAGTCAACGTGCACAATCCCTAGAGATCTTTAAGCGACTTGTAAAGGAACACTATCTATCGTTGTCATCATAGCATTACTTTATTCCTACTTATATAATATTTTGTATGTATTGTATATTATTTGTGTAGGTATATATTATATTGTAATAGGTATGTATGGAGAATCTTAGAGTAAAAGCACCATAAACTGCCCACTTCTTATTTCTGTTCTTCCAGTCTTACAAACGGTTGCCTGGAAGAAATCGCTTTTTAGCGATAAGGCCGCCAAATTGTTCTACATCTGTATTTTTTCCTTGTTATGTTTTTCTATTATGGTGAACAATAAAGAATATATCTATCTATCTAAAATATGCACGAAAATCCATAAAAAGGGCCAAAATATGCAACATGAAATAATAAAAAAGACGTTATTTAAGGTTTTTTTTTATACTTAAAAGGTAGGTATTATTACTCAATTATATCAATCGTATTTTCGAAAATATCAATTACAAAATTTATTTGACATTGAAATTTACCTTTAAAAATGTATAGGACTAAGTTACTGTTCCAAATGTTCTGAAGACAAATTGTGTCTATGATTGTTTGATATATTTTTGTAAGCGGAAAGGACCGTTCTACATCCACTGAGGCATGCACACTGAGGTGACTAGGCAGAATTAAATTGTTTGGACATGTTATAAATCTGAACGATGAACAAAATCGAGCGTAAATATGTATGATTTCAATATTTTTTGCCAAAATATGCAACTACCACTGTAAAGGGGTTAAATATGCAAATGCATTTGCATATAATCCGGACTCTAATTATTACTTTCTAATAGGGATAAATACAGAAAACTATTACGTTCTGTCCATATCCTCTTGTATGGCTCACTGGAGATAAAATAAAATCTTTGTTAACATAGATTCAGGATCGTCACATATGATATAGGCTTCTCAGACGTGTCTCATTGTTCATGAGTGTATTCGCAACCACTGGCTTAAGCTTAATCAACCGTTCAACTAACGGCCCTTACATGACAGTAACATTGCTTACCTAAAAATCACGAAACAACAAATTACGGAAAATTACACAACACCACTTTTACCCCGATGCTATTCAATGGCTGAATGTCTATAAGGCCGCGATTAAACGCTCTTTAATAAAACGACTGAGTTACTTGGCTGCGACAAGCACACTGCAGTCTCTCTCTGGTAACTCATTAATTTGTGCTTTGCCAAAAAAAATAAGTAATATGTGAGAAAGAGATGAGTAAGTTTGTATTTTGGTGTGATGAGTATGTTGTTAAAGTAGTTCAACATTTGAACTTTGAACATCAAAATTAATAAATAATATTCATAAAGGCACATCACCTTTACACCTACATAATTAAATATTATACTTAAACATTTACAATTCGTAAAAGTAGGCAATGTAACATACATACAGCTACCTTATTAATAGTAACTATGAGTTGTATTAACAAAAACGTTAAACACAATAATACCATATCAATACTATATGCGACATAAAAATATCTATTAGTATCTACTATAATTATGAGGCAATTATTATACAGCTTGACCATAGAGTTGACAAAATGACGGGCGTCACTTTACGAATAACATGGCAACGCTGACTTTATTTTGTACTTAAAATTTTTTGTTCCATTTTATTTAATTTCTACGTATATTGCCAAGCTGTACAATTGATGACAAATAATTGAAGCCTGTTTGTATAACTACAATAAGATAAATCTAAGAACACAGCCTAAGGCCGTCCGCTGCCTTGAGCGGGATCCCGCCGCGGGTACACGGCGGCGCGGGAATATAGATTGCTGGTTTTTGACGGACAGGTGCTTACGCAGTGCATGAGTAAGCTCTAATCTATGTCGCCCCGCGCGCGTGTCCCGCTTAACACAGCGGAGAGCCTAACATCATTGGTTTAAGCAGAATTTTCACTGAGATTTATGTAAGAAGTGATAAGATAATGATTAGCCTAGCTAGTACATCGAGTACGTGTAATAAAATAAAGTTGACAAGATTTTAGGACAATGCTGCTTTCCAGCGATATTATGAGATTTATTTACACAGGTAATAAATAGGTTTGAACTGTGTAAATCAGTTCATATAAAAAACTAGATATTGAAATAATAAAAAACTACGTCTGCCAACAGTTAGGGTAATTAGACTATTTGTAATACATTGCATTCTAAGATGGATCACACACTGCCGCGCATCACACTCTGTCATGCAGATTTCGGTAGAAAAAACACGAGCATTGAAGCTTTGTATGCGTGATTTTTATATAAACCTTGCACTTAAGCGGACAACTTTAAAATGTGCATTACATATGCATTGTTTTAGTGTGAGGTCCATCTTACTGTATACTTTTTGCTACACTTTCTTCTAATTTCCAAGCCTTTTGTAGATCCTTGAGCATGTCCCAGAAAACTAGTAGGAGTACAGTGTGAGGTGCCTGCCTCAAATAGGAGGGTCCCATTCCCTTGTAGAAGGCGAGCAGTCCTTCCGTTTTGGTGATCTTCCGCGCGCAGTCCATAATCCCAGAGTATAGTACTCCACGGCCATTGATGTCAACCGCTGTAATTACAAATAATAAGAAGTGTAAACAAGGACCACTTACATTAAACTTTTATATATTTTTTTTAACTAGTTTCCCTATTTTTGTCTTAAGAGGCATATTACATTTCGACTGTGATTTTTGCGTAAAATTGTCAATTTTGGCGTTATCGATCTCAGAAACAAAAATACATTTACACTTTTGACTTATTGAATGGTGCAGAATAGCTATTGGAATAGTTCATAGCGGCCTCGCTTTTTTGAAAATTTGCTTAACTTTATAATTAAACCCGAAATTGCAGAGAAAGATTTTCAAAAAATGCGCGTAGGCACTTTTTTGAGCTCATGGATTGAACAACTGTGCTAAACAATTGAAATGAAAAAAATTTAATGTTAACTCTTATATAGTCGAATAGTTCATAGCGGCCTCGGAATTTTGAAATTATGTATAGGATATGTGAAAAAAAATTCCAATCAAAAACCATAAAACTACTGAAAACGCTCAGAATAAACTGTGGATTTCTCCTAGATACATTATTATTATTACGTAAAAAATATATCATAATAATCTTTACTTTATAAAAAAATCAAATTTCATACTTTTATTTGTTGTTTGTACTTGTTTGTCTTTCTGTGTATGTTCAAAGTTGACTCTAAGAAATCGTTCACCAACTTTCATTTTCCTTTCTAACCCTTTAACTGTCCAGTGAATCATCGTATTACTTTTTGTCGCGGATACATATAAATGTATTTAGTAGACCCAAAGGTTTCTCTAGGTTGTATCGCTAAAATCCGTCAAAATCGAAATTTCGACTAAAAAATGTGATAGGGCCCTTAATGATTTATTGATTAAGTGTGCATTCGACTTAATGACCTGCCCTATTAAGTAATTACTAAGTCAATAAAGGTAGGCAAATGTGGATGTCAATAAGTAAATATATTTTTTATAGAATGTTGTATTATGGTGGTTCTGGGCAGAAAATATTTATTGCTATTTTGAGGCTACAATATTCCAAGCTTCTATTTCATAAACGTGACAATTGTAGAATGACAATTTGATGTACGGACGGTGTCTGTACTACTTACAGCTACCACTGATCTACTACTATCAGTAAGTATATTTTCTAGTTTCAAATTGGCTATCTCCATGGACATAAAATTGTCAGTCATTTACAATTGTCACTTTTGTAAAATAGGGGCCTGTCCATCATTGAAGTAAAAATATTGCACTAAACCCGGCCCCATACAAACGGAATCCCTGTATGAAGGAAGGTTCCCTCGGAAGACTTGTATGAATTAGCCGCATTTGGAATTACGTATGTACCGGAATTCCGTCCGTATGTGGCTACTCTAAGTGTCTTGACACACTATGCCGAAATTAAGCGACCGAATTTCGGCAATATTACGCCTGCAATGCTATTTGAATGACTCATCATCATATCAGCCGCACGACACCCACTGCTGGGTATAGGCCTCCCCTAAGGATCTCCACGACGATCGGTCCTGCGCTGCCTGCATCCACTGGCTTCCTGCGACCTTCACCAGATCGTCGGTCCACCTTGTCGGGGCCTACCCACGGAGCGTCGTCCGGTGCGCGGTCGCCATTCCAGAATCTTTTCGCCCCAACGGAATGACTAACGACACATTATGCCGAAATTACGTCGCATTTTTTTAATAAAATCGTTAACGCCGAACTTTGGTCTTTGGTTTGGCGTACAGTTTTTGCAACTCACGAATGCGCGTCGGCTATGAATGTTGTTAGGCGTGTACATACACATTGTTTTAGTGTGCGTCTGCACGTTTTCCTATTACAATGTGTATGTGCACGCCTAACAATATTCATAGCCGACGCGCATTCGTGAGTTGCAAGAACTATAGTGTGTCTAAACTCCATACTCACATTGGTTATAGAGACGCGTCATGATGACGTCCATGGGCGTCAGAGTGACAGTTTTGACAACCGCGCCGATGTTACTCGCCACGAACGCCGGTAGGTACCGGGACTGTTGGAACATTTTGTTATCATCCATCCATTCCTTACAGCTGAAATTTAAATTGAATCATTAGAAAATTAAGGTTCCAACTTTTATAAATTGAGTATAAATAAATGTGTCAAACTCAGAATCTAAATTAGGGGACTTATGTACGATGGTTATTATGAATTACACTACATTTTGAATGCAAATAATAAAAGAAAGCACTTTTAACAAACTTTAATTACTTACACAGCAAATGCGGCTATCTGTGATGCTGACCCCATAGAGTTTCTTATCATCATTCCGTGAGCACCTCTCCATAACCCACCCAGCCCATTTACTTCATATATTTTCTTAAAAGCGTACATCAGCCCACTATGACCATGCTGCGTACCAACTGCTATTTTCTCTGATGAATATGACATAAGCTGTGTCTTAACTAGTTGAAACGGACTTCCAAACAAAGCTCCACATGCTCCGGAAACGGCGCCAAAGAATAAACTATTTATAAATATAGTGTTGCCTTTTTTATCTCTCAGCAAACCGTAGTCATCTGCATGTTGATAAATGCCTAATCTGAAAGTATCAATAATTATTTATTTCAAACAAAAAATTGAAAATTCAAATTCAAAAATAATTTATTCAGTCTAGGCTGTTACAAGCACTTGTGAATGTCATAGAAGCTACGCCATCGGTTCGCAAACCCTAAGCGGGACCTTATAACGAGAAGAACCAGCAAGAAACTCATCAAGGGCTGCTTTTTTCTCCCTGTATATTTCATACAGAGTCGTCAACATTGAAAAATGAGCTCCGCATTTAAAGTGAGGTCATTTTCCATCACAAAAATTGAAAAGCACATTAAATATTTGATGTTTATGTAATCAAACAATAACTTACCTAACTCCGTTAACAGCCAATTGAAACCATAATGCTGGCACTAATCCTTTCTGCAATGCGACTAGTCCGTCATGCCTCACAATTGTGTACATAGCATGCGGTATGTTCTTGTAATACACGGCATGTTGGCCTTTGGCTCGGAGCTCTCCCTGCAACTGCATTCGTGTCTTCACAACATCAAACGGATTGCTGAAGAATCCCGCTCCGACACCGGCCAAACCACCCACAATGAAGTCCATGTTGCTAAGGAAATCACTATTTTTGTAATTCACTCCTATTTCACAGTCATGTATTAAAAATACATAATTCAGTCTGGTTACGTAATTATTCACATAATTTAATGTGTTAATAACTAAGAGGCCACTATTATTATTGTTTTAAATGATTTTTTAGAATGAGCCCCTACCAAAACTCGCTTCAAACATGCAAATTAAAACAGTTATAACTACCTAATAATATTATAATTCCAATTTTACTGTAATAAAATCAGACGAAATCAAGAACTTATTCAATAGGCTTATATGTGCACACAGTAATATTATTTGGGGAAATGAAGTAGGAAGCTCTCCGAATATCACGCAATGATTATTCATTAATAATGATAGAAGAAGTATGAATTATTTGGTTAGTTTCAATGACGCAAAAGACCGCTATTTAGATAAGAAAAATCCACAAGTTTTATGAAAACAATATGATGAAATTTGAAATACCAACCTGTCTATTTACACAGTAGATATGAAGTAATCATCTTCCGTGCACTATAAAAACTCGGCAACGAGCATCGTGTGGAGTGCAGTTAGAAACTGGAGAACGAGCAGCGGAAACTTTATTTTATCATTTGTTTCGTAATATTACAAAATTATCTTCTCAAACAAAAGTCAACTCATCTCCAAGAAATAATTTATACGTCATGCAAACGTCACAAAATTGACAGTCAGCTGTTATTGTTCATCTTGTCTATGCGAAACAATGACGAAGGAACGATGGAATATGCCAAAACAATGTCGTCATCTCGTGTGTGCCTTACTCCTTCTGGCTTGTGAGCTTTTAAATCCTTCAGTGACGGATAAACAATTTCTTATTTTGGTATTCAGAACAAACGTAACGCTAGAATTTATGAATGATTGACGTTTGAACATGGTCCTCACGAAATGACACTGAAGATCATGGATGCTGGAAATAACAAAAACTAGCTAACGAAAGTGCAGTTTCACTCCATAGATGCTCAGTGACGCAAAAATAAATAAGATTTAACATTCGAAAACCTTACAAAACAGAACAGAACTCATAAAATCGTTGTTTAAACGTGGCACACACGGAACCGTATGTGCCAGTTTTCATTTGTCAAAATATCGACAACTAAACCCTTTGGAGTCAAATTAAGCAGTCTAGCAGCGTTACGTTTGATAAGTGACAGCATATAACACTTTAAATCCGTTCGCGCAACAATATCCTCCATCTTTGCCCTTTTGTCCTATTTTTGCCCAACGACAAAATTTAACTTTAAATTGAAATTGCCAGAAAAATATTCCATTTATGGTGATTTTTGACTGTTTAGTATATTTTTGAAGTATTATATGGCAACACTGAATGCATGTGACGTTCATAACCTCAATTAGTGTCTCACCATAAGGTGTTAAAGTTGGACGTGTAAAAGTGGTGCAAAATTTCTTGCCGGAAACTTTTTAGAGAAGTGATAGAAGGAGTGGAAATACGTGGTAATGCTTGTTGTGTCTAAAAACAGGTTAAAAATGAGGATCAGTTGCTTGATTACACACATATAGGACGCATAGTTCGCAAGTTATGACGCTGGGTAATGTTAGGTAGTAAAAGTCCGTTCAAGCCGGCCCAATATTGCCCACAGGTTGAAATGCACTAGGGCTGACACTTTTTATTAACCGACTCCAAAAAAGAAGGTTCTCAATTAGATTATATTATTGTTAAGATTTTTATAGGTAGGTAACTTACCTAGGGGTTTTTTTTAAATTGTACCTAACTAAACGATGTTTGTACTTTAGTTTTATGATTGATTAGTTCCCGAGGTTTCATATTAAAAGTGTATAAAATGTTCATACTTATTGTTTTTTATTTTACATTTTGACACCCCTAGCCACAATTAATTTTTGTATGAATATTTCAGAAATTGTGTACACAACATTGCCCACCTATTTTTTTCTTAATGTAAGGGGTTTTTTTAAGTATTTAAAACGTAGATCGCATCTTTGTCTCATAGGGCACCTTGGGTCTTAATATCAGAACCGTAAGTGTTAAAATGGCTTCACAATTCGCGGTGGGCTAAGATGGGCACATTGCCGCATAACTTAGCCCACCTCTTTAACTCCATTTTTTAAAGAAACTGCTTAGAAATACTTATTTGGAACCATTCTATTCTATTCTACTTTATCTCTGAAAACGAAATATGTGACTCAGGTATCTCTACGGTACATACTTTTTTCACAATCTTCAAAAATGTAAAAAAAGCGGGCAAAGATGGAGGGTATGACGGTGATTAGTGACGCAAAAATAAATAAGATTTAACATTCGAAAACCTTACAAAACAGAACAGAACTCATAAAATCGTTGTTTAAACGTGGCACACACGGAACCGTATGTGCCAGTTTTCATTTGTAAAAAAATATCGACAACTAAACCCTTTGGAGTCAAATTAAGCAGTCTAGCAGCGTTACGTTTGATAAGTGACAGCATATAACACTTTAAATCCGTTCGCGCAACAACACATCAATAGAAAAAGCAAAAACAATATTTCGACCCATCAGACTGTGTGGCCCACAATGGGGAATGTCCGAAAAAAATCAAATTGGCTGAATATTTTTCTATAGGTACGAATAAGCTCCCTTAGTAATAGGAAAAAGTTTCAGAACTTTTGGTTGCGTAAAAAAAATTAATAAATTTAACTCTCTTCGACTTCACAAATATACAAAAGTAACAGCAGAATGACAATTATGCCTTTGACACCACCTGCCACAACCACAACATGGTATTAAAAAAAAGTTTCAAGTTCAAAGTTTTGACATTTTGACATTTGTCATTGTCAAAATGTCAATTTTTTTTATTTTTTATTCTTGTTGTTGTTGTGGCAGGTGGTGGCAAAGGTATAATCTCCATTCTGCTGTTACTTTTACACATTTGAAAAGTCGAAGAGATTTTAATTTTTTATAATTTTTCTACGCAACAGAAAATTCTTAAACTTTTTTCTTTTACTAAGAGAGCTTATTCCTACCTATAAAAAAATATTCAGCCAATTTGATTCTTTTCAGACATTCCCCGTGACGTGACCGTTACGTTACGTGAATTTTGCGTCACTTAAGTTGTAAAGCAGTTTATGGTAATAAGAATTTCCGTCACTGAGTATCTAGCTTTATTTGGAACCAATCACTGCAGTAGTTTGTACAATTTGTATGAGATTTTTAAGATAGGGTGAAAACAGTGTACGCACATTGATGGACAGAAAGGATATAACCGTCCTGTTAATGAGGGCTTTTCAATCAAAATGACAAAAAACTGTCTGCTCGATAGATGGCATTGATTTGAAATTAGATGGTTCATTTTTACGTTCATTTTCGATGCTTCATCAGTGAAGCATCGAAAATGAAGTGTCTAATTATGAATTCATCTTTCATCACTGATGTGCCTTTTTGATGAAAGTAACTAAAAGGCCGTTCGCTTTCATCGGTATCGGCCTTTCATCAATCATAGGCATCGGAAATTAACGATGAATGAAACGTGTAAACGGCGCCATTCACTGCAGTGAACGGCATGTCGTCAGCCACGTTTTTGTTTTTATTTTAATATGCCTTTATTTTTCGTTTTTCGACGTTTTTCAACCTGCATCAGGCAACATGCATACAAGCAATGCATGCAAGCATTTTCTCGCTCTTTAATTAACTCTTAATTCTTTAATAAAAATTATCACGCACAACCTGTTGCCGCGAAAGAAGAAAATAGTAACAGACAAACATACAAACACACATACAAACCCTTACCCCAAATGCATATACCGCCTTTGTTCCGTTCCATCCATCGTGGGTTGTAATGCAGTCTCAGTAAACATCAACACGATACGATGGCAAAAAATACTTCGTGGTCACCCTAGGTGATCTATAGTCAGTGGCACGAATCATGAAATTTTTTCGACGGAGTGGGGATAAGTTCGCGCATGTGCTCTTGTGAGCGACCAATATCGCGCGCCCCTCTCCCGCCGCTCGCGCCCCTCACCGCAACGCATACCCAAAATACGCGTTCCGCGCAATCCCCACCTGATTTCATGATTCGTGCCACTGACTGTAGGTACATACTAATTTAAATCTCGATTGCATCGTAAGACTGCAGTAATTGGTTCCAAATAAAGCTAGATCCTCAGTGACGGAAATTCTTATTACTATAAACTGCTTTACAACTTAAGTGACGCAAAATTCACGTAACGTAACGGTATTAATTGTGGGCCACACATAGGGCATGGATACCGGTATACCGAAATACCGGTACACCGGTAATTTTTTTTCGGTATTTTGATACCGGTATTTGAGAGTAAAATACCGGTATTTCGGTATTTTGAAAAAGGGCGATATATTTTTGCAAGGGTGGTTAAAAACTATGCAGAACATTCAATTTCTATAGTTCACAGTGTTGTTCATACTGCAGATGAGTTAACGATATGAAAACTCAACGAATCACGAATAATGAGCGGTTTTCAAAAGGCAGTTTAAGAAAAAAAAGTAGTTCATAAAATAGAACTAGATATCGTTGTACTTAGTAGGTAGCTTTTTATGAAAAATGTGAAATGTAATTACTTTTTTATTATACGTTTGTTGAGTATGTGGTTTGTTGCTTTGTGCGTTGGTTGTCCGATGGCTTGTTACGAAAACTTTTCTATGATCAATATGACCATTAATGGGAAAAAATATTTAAAAAATCGACTTAGTTGAAGTAACACCATCGTAACAATTTTAGTATAATTTTATCGACATAAAATTATACTAAAATTCTCTGCTGTCAGAAAACCGCTCATTACGATTATAGGAAAAATCACCACTAAATCAACTACGCAAAACACTGCATGCATATAGCTAGTATCTAGATGGTATTTAATAATATTCCTTTTAGTTGTTCGTTTAATGTTTTCATCATCATCATATCAGCTGCACGACGACCACTGCTAGTCTCATTCAAGGATCTCCGCCCCCCTCAAGGATCTCCAAGACGATTGGTTCTGCGTTGCCCGCATCCAGAGGTTTCCCGTGACCTTCACCAGATCGTCGATCCACCTTGTCGGGGAACGTCGTCCGGTGCGCGGTAACCACTCCAGAACCTTTCCGCCCCAACGGCCATCGGTTCTTCTCGTTATGTGTCCCGCCCAATGCCACTTCGGCTGAGCAATCCTTCGAGCGATGTCGGTCACTTTAGTTCTCCTACGGATCTCCTCATTTCTGATTCGATCACGCAGGGACATGCGGAGCATGGCTCTCTCCAATGCATGCTGGGACCTGGGTGACCTTGAGACCTACTCCTTATGAGACCCATAGTTAACGACCACGTTTCACTGCCGTAAACTATCTTTTAATATAGCTGGTGGTACTCTCCAACCATCTTCTTTATGGTAATTTTGATATTTGTTGATTTCAATTATAATTGAATCAAATAACGTTTTTTTTTGTATTCTTAATTACCTAGATATTACTTTGATAACTCATTTTGTGGTTTGGCAGTTGGTAAATAGTTTGAGTGTTTCTGCCATAAAGTATAGCGTAGAAAATTGCTTTAATCTCTCTCCACAAACAAGACTTACTAATCGTTCTTAGAATCATGTAAAAAAAAGTAACTAGCAGTTTTTAAAAAAATACCGAAATCCCGGTATACCGGTAATTAAAATTTCAATACCGGTATGAAAATCATTCCGGTATTCCATGCCCTAGGCCACACAGTCTGATGGGTCGAAATATTGTTTTTGCTTTTTCTATTGATGTGTTGTTGCGCGAACGGATTTAAAGTGTTATATGCTGTCACTTATCAAACGTAACGCTGCTAGACTGCTTAATTTGACTCCAAAGGGTTTAGTTGTCGATATTTTGACAAATGAAAACTGGCACATACGGTTCCGTGTGTGCCACGTTTAAACAACGATTTTATGAGTTCTGTTCTGTTTTGTAAGGTTTTCGAATGTTAAATCTTATTTATTTTTGCGTCACTGAGCATCTATGGAGTGAAACTGCACTTTCGTTGGCTAGTTTTTGTTATTTCCAGCATCCATGATCTTCAGTGTCATTTCGTGAGGACCATGTTCAAACGTTAATCATTTATAAATTCTAGCGTTACGTTTGTTCTGAATACCAAAATAAGAAATTGTTTATCCGTCACTGAAGGATTTAAAAGCTCACAAGCCAGAAGGAGTATAGCACACACGAGATGACGATCATCCAAAACAGGCACCACGGTCTTTCATTGGGTTTATTCCAACAGACTAACCGCTGAGTCATCGGCCGCTATAAATGGTGGTCGTTCTACGAGCTCAAAATCAGTGGAATACCGCACATCGATTAGGTGAAAACAAAATTTAGGACCCGCAGTTCTTAAAAAAATTTCACTTACCCCGGTTACGCACATTCGCGCAAATACGCGAACCCACAAGTGTAGGACGGACATTCGAAGACTTCGAGCAACAAAAGGCTTCGTTTGAAGCCCGTCTTACTCTAAGTTCGAAGACATTCGCGAATGATTTTCCATACAAAATTGAAAACATTCGTACAATGTACGAACCTTTGCGCGCATATGAGTGAACGGGGGTTAGGAGAGGAGCTATGGTGCCATCTTTTTTTTGTATAGGATTTTTTTTTCTAAAACCTATCGTGTATGGTATCGAATGAAAGGGCTTGCTGAGCCGGTTCTAAAAATATATCACATCGTTATATTTCAGCCACTTGTTTTAAATTAAACCAAAAAACATTTTCAAAACATACCAAGTTTGCGGCTTCTATCCTAGCTCCTACAGATACAATATGATTTTTCATAAGATATTCTGTGATCTTGGAAACGGCTCTAATAACGATTTCGCTGTGGTATATGTTTTCCGGGGTAAACAAACGATCTAGATTAGTCTTATGTTTGGGAATACGAGTGTTTTCGAGTTTTCATGCATTTTTCTTTCGACACAGAATATGGTCGCTAATTTCGTCATGCTGGCCACTGTCCATCTGGTCCAGCAGGTTAAGACGCGAACGCAAGAAACGAGTGTTATGGGTTTGAATCCCGCTCGGTCACTTACTTTTGTTTTTTTTATATGTTCAAGTTTATATATATTTAATTATTAGGTACTGTTTTTAGACAAGTTTAAAAAAATGTAGTTAATGTTTGAGATAACAATGTAGATTATCACCTGAACAAAACACCACCATATTACAATAAAACTATGGGTCTCATAAGGAGGCTCAAGGTCACCCTGCGTGCAATGGAGAGAGCCATGCTCGGCGTTTCCCTGCGTGATCGAATCAGAAATGAGGAGATCCGCAGGCTAACTAAAGTAACCGACATCGCTCCAAGGATTGCTCAGCTAAAGTGGCACAGTGGGCTGGACACAGCGAGAAGAACCGATGGCCGTTGGGGCGGAAAGGTTTGAATGGCGACCGCGCACCGGACGGCGCTCCGTGGGCCCCCGACAAGGTGGACTGACGATCTGGTGAAGGTTGCCGGAAGCCACTGGATGTGGGAAGCGCAGGACCGATCGTCGTGGAAATCCTTGGGGAGGCCTATACCCAGCAGTGGGTGTCGTGCGGCTGATATGATGATTACAATAAATAGTAATAACCGAGCAAACTAGGTCGCCCAGGCAGGTACTGAACTATATAGCAGGACTTATATTGAACTGCCTTACTTTTTCATACTATGACCTCAAATGTTAGTTCTAAAGCAGGCCTTAAGCAGTCCTGTTTAAGGCCTACTTTTGATCTGAACGGCTTAAGGATGGGTTCTTATTTGCTGATGGTAATATACTAAGAGCTAGCCCCGGAAATAGGTGGACAATTTACAGAGCAACGAAATCCCTCCTGTTTTTGCCATACTATCAATATTAACAGATCCGGGCACCTCGCAGATTTTCAGTGGTGGGGGTGGGAGTGGTTGAGCAACAAAGGGGCTGAAAAGCGATTGAAGGTATACAATTTAGCAAGCCAATCATGTGTACTATGCAAAAAGCGGCATACCACAGGGTTCCCATTTGGGACCCATTTTATTTTTAATTTGCATAAACGACATAGTTTCGCAAATAAATTACAGTAAAATATCACTTTTTGCAGATGACTTTAAAATCTATAAAATAATTACATGCCCTAACGATGCTAAATTACTCCAGATTGCCCTAAACAATGTTATCAAATGGTGCTCGTCTAATGGAATGGTTCTTTAACCCCAGTAAATGTTTTCATATTTGCTTCACTAAAAAAAACAAACCCATCTCTTCTTCCTACTTAATTGGCGATATGTCATTGACCAGTGTGAAAGAAATACGTGACCTCGGAGTCACTATTGACAGCAAGCTTTCGTTTAATAAAGATATTGATAAGATTATAAGAAAGGCTGCACAAATTTTAGGATTTATTAAACGTAACACACGTAATTTCAAACAAATTACCACAAAAATAGCTCTTTACAATTCTCTTGTCCGTTCCCATCTAGACTTTGCTTCTACTGTCTGGAATCCAGTACACAATGTAAATTCACAACACGTAGAAAGCATTCAACGAGCTTTCACCAGACATCTAGCTTCAATCTCCAAACATTTATCACAGGCGTCCATACGACCAAAGGTTGAAACACTTTAAAATGATCTGACATTTCTACATAAAGTTTTCAATGGTTTGGTAGGTACCTACTATTACAAGTTCTTCAATACTTGGACTTTTTATTAACACGTTTTTATTAGGTTGCTTTCTCGTTTGTTTGTTTGTGTGTTTCTCCACAAAGTTTGAGAACGATTTTATCTTAGCATCCCGATGAGCTAGAGACTTGAAACTTTGAACATAGGTCAGAACTGGAAGGCAATGCAATATTATGGTGTCATTGAGCTGATCTGATAAGGAAGCCGGAAGAAGGACACAGGAACTCTAAGATGAAACCATACAACCCCATCGTGTTTGGGCTCGTTAGAATCGTCTTGACGAGTACTCTAATGGGAGACGAGGTCTGGGGTCTGATGATGAAGCCGAAAGGCCATACCACAGGAACTCTTTAATAAAACCACGCTACCCCACCGAGATTGGGCTCGTTTGAATCGTCTTGACGAGTACTTTGTTGGGAAATTGTGTCCAGGGTCTGGTGATGGAGCCGGAAGAAGGCCACTGCCAATAACGACATCCAAATCTAGTTTTTTTACCCCTTTCACCCCCATTTCATCCCCATAAGGATTGAAATACTAACAATAACAATATACGTTGCGTTAGATTTCCATACATAAGCCTAATTTTTTAATTATTGTTATGGCGTCAGACTTAGGTAAGATGGTGGTAGCTAGCCAGGCGGACTTGAAATAAGCCGTACCACCAACCAAACCGAGTACAAATTGTACCCCCCCTGGGAATCGAACCCGGGACCTCTGCGTCTTACACGGGTGGGCGAACCACTAGACCACAGAGGCGGTTCAAATTTTGAAAAACGCTGAGACCCGTATTATTAATTTTCAAAAGTCAGCCTAAACACAAAATTTGAAGATCCTAGCTTCAAAACTGAGGGACTATCATACAAACTTTCATCTCTTATTTCATCCCTTTAGGGATGGAATTTTCAAAAATCCTTCCTTAGTGGATGCCTACACTATATAAGGTATAGCTGTTGTGCAAAATTTCAAGTCTCTAGGTCTAGCGGTTTGGGCTGTGCGTTGATAGATCAGTCAGTCGTAGTATGGAGAATATATGGAGAAACCTACATCTCGCTAACGGAGTTCACTCAGCAACGCAGCATATACATATTATACAACTGCCAACCAAACCGCGGTCCCCGGGCTAATATAATACCACCCAGCCCGGAGGAAGATCTTCCATTTGGTCTTCCTTTTCTGGTCCTGCCGCGAGCTTTGCATATGACGCCAATGTCCATAAAACAATAAAAAAAAAAAAATTGCCGTTAAAACCTGTTGTCTTGTAGATAAAGGTTTTTTTTACTGCGGCTGGCGTTTTGCTTAATTTTACTTCCATACTAAACTGGGGCCCTATTTTTGAATCGCTCGGCTGGCGTCGAGTACTGATTTTCGTTCGACAAATCAACTCAAATGTATGAGCTGTCGAACGAAAATCAGTAGAAACGAGCGCTCGATGCCAGCCGAGCGATTCAAAAATAGGGCCCCTGTGCTATTACCGTAAGTACTATTATATATTCTGTGCTATTACTATGGGACACAAAAAATCGCGCGTTAACGAACCGCGGTCAAATCGTTGCAAGTTAGGGTTTTTTAAATCAATCACTGAAAAAGTCGCTGTGCGCTTGTACAGTAAACTTATGTGCTACATTTTTTGGCGGTTTCAGACCTACTTAAACGTGTGCGTTAAATCGCAGTGGCGTGATTCCATAAAAAAACCGGCCAAGTGCGAGTCGGACTCGCGCACGAAGGGTTCCGTACCAAAAAACGAAAAAAAACACGTTTGTTGTATGGGAGCCCCCCTTAAATATTAATTTTATTCAGTTTTTAGTAATTGTTGTTATAGCGGCAACAGAAATACATCATCTGTTAACATTTCCACTGTCTACCTGTTGTCGTTATTAATATAAAGCAAAAAACGTCAAAAAAATTACGTTTGTTGTAAGGGAGCCCCCCTTAAATATTTACTTATTTGTTGTTATAGCGGCAACAGAAATACATCATCTGTGAAAATTTCAACTGTCTAGCTATTACGGTTCATGAGATACAGCCTGGTGACAGACAGACAGACAGACAGACAGACGGACAGCGGAGGCTTAGTAATAGGGTCCCGTTTTTACCCTTTGGGTACGGAACCCTAAAAAATAATGTCCATTTTCTAAGGACCTAACATTTTAATTTTTTTTACCTACATTTCATCACTACATTACATAGGTACCTAGTGTAAATAAAACAAAGTCGCTTCCCGCTGTCTGTCGCGGGAATGTCAGCTAAAAGACGTCATAAATGGGTGGTAGGGTAAAAGAATTGACGATTTAAAAATGCTTTTACGTGAGCTCATTAAAATAAAGTATATTCCACATTCACTTTCTGTCCCTCCTATGTATGCTTAAATCTTTAAAACTACGCAACGGATTTTGATAGTTAGTGATTCAAGAGGAAGGTTTATATGTATAATACATGATGTCAAATTCCACACTACACCGAAGCGAAGCAAGGGCGGGTCGCTAGTAATTAATAAATCCTAAACTTTGGGATTCAAGGCAAAGTTGTTTTCTAGAGGAATAAAGTAACTAAAGTCTGTTCATCCTTACTTGTCTTATTTAGTAAACAGTTTTTGACAGTTGTCATACGTCTTTTAAACTTAAATCGGTATTTAAAAATATGTTAGTAACTTTATGAAATTGTTGTTTATTTGTTAACAATCTATTTCGTAATCTATGTGTGGAAAACCATTTGTTGTATTTTATAAACGATAATTTCATAAGAGAGTTGGGTGAAGATTGTTTACCATATAAGACAAGTAAGGATGAACAGACTTTAGACTATGATCTTTTTATATGAATAGTTCCCAAGATACTACTCTTCAAAGTATGGGCAATCATAGGTACCTAGGCCAGTCAAATCTTTCATATAAAACATAATGCAATGTAAAGCTGTATTTTTGGCATGTTATTTTATTTGAACCCCTTATAAGAGAGTAAAACTAAGTTTTGGAAGTAAAAACGTTGTGCTTCGTGGCCTTCGTGCGTAATACGTGAAAAACCAGAAATATTTCAGACTTTCTTTAGTTTTTTAGTTTAATTTAATTAATAGAGTTCAATTTAAAAGCTAGTTTTGCTGAAACAGATAAAGAAACGAAAAAAATGTAATGTAATGTAATATAAAAAAAGGTTCGTTGCCTAGTCACATAATGATTAATGACATACTTGTCATTCATACAATATAAATAATGTGTCATCGCATGTCATCGCCATTTCAATGTCGAATAACAACAAATCAAATTGCATGTGAAAAGAAGTTAAAAAGTTAAATTTTAAATTGTATTATGTAAAACAGGAAACAGAAAAGTACATAAAAACAGAAAATAAAAAATGGCGGTTACTAACGCAATGTTTTTATTTGAAGTAGTCATCGAACATGTAAGAAGCTTGGTTGAAAGTCGGTTTTTAGTTATACGAAGTGAATTTGGTGATGTATTCTCCCTGGAATTAAAAGATCCGAAACAGATGCACATAGTTATACCAGACCCGCCTCCGCTACCACCTGAACCAGCAGGCAAAAAAGGGAAAAAAAAGAAGCCACCCAAAAAACCAAAAAAAGGCAAGAAAGGCAAAGTTGAGTTACCTCCACCAGAGCCAGTGATACAGTCGGGGCAGTCAGTTCTGTTTACCAGTAGTCCGGAGTTTCTTATACAAAATATGAAAAAGTTCCCTCTAGAGATGTCACTGTGGAGCAAAGAAGATAATTTAGTATTTATCGGCTCAAATAGCATTCCCTGGGACCAAAGATTCATAGAATATTTAGAGAAAATTTGTGACTGCCAAGAACCGTCGCCAATTACTATAAATGATGAATATAATATATTTGAAGAAGAAACCGCTAAGCTGATGGCAAAAATCGGTTTACAAGTCAAGTTAACATATCTAACCGATAGAGTGACGACGGCTTTCCGAACACTCTCCGAAGACCCGGTAGTCAAAAAAGTGTTATATACAGGAATAAACTCTAAAACGACATCCTATATGTGTACATTGAAAACAACAGATGAAGTTTTTGAAGAAAACTGTAACAAAATCGAAAATAAATTTATTAAAGATAAGCCTAAACATGGCAAAATAGTTTACGCTGATTATAAAAATGTTCCTGGTGCAAATCTTACTTTCTTCAATGAAGGGGACTATTGTTGCATGGGTAGTGCTGATAAGCCACCGGAATCTATTTACAAATCGCCAGAAACTTGCCCTGACATTAATCACATTGTAGATTATGTGAGAAAGATAATAGTTTCCTGCAACGACAACATGAGGATGTTAACTCCGCGACCAACAATCAGTCCAAGAGTGAAAGCTACAGACATTGATAGACTTTGTTACTGCAAAGAAACCAAATGGCCGTCTGGCAAATTTGCGGAAAGATTCAAGAAAGAAGCTCTGAGCGACCCTTGTCCGCTATGTATCAACGCTGGAAAAAGGCCAGACAATAATAGGCCTTGTATTTTTGATATCGCGAACATAAGAGGACCTTGTGGAAGACACGACTGTCGAATAGCTAGAACAATGAAAGCGTATATTGAAAACCTTGTCGACGAGGATAATCAAGAGTTTAATATCAATGACATAATTGGACCATGTGGGAGTAAAGATTGTAGTTTGGCAGAGAAGATTCAGCAATTCCTTCGTCACGAAGGTGTATTTAGTCATGGCGAGACTCTAGAAGGACTTTCCACACAATGCAATTGTTTGAAAACTATGCAAGACGCACTAACAAAAAAGAATTCTTGTACTTCTGTATGTAGTAAAGACTGTGAAGACGCTGAAAGCGAAGATAGTAACTGTGGGGGCCAGGGTTGTCCATTTGGAAAAAGCAATGTCGTTTATAACGTCTATTATTTCACTGTAGAGCATGATATCGATAAAGATTCTAATCCCACTTCATCTGCAACTTCACCACAGCAATCTAAATACCAATATTGCTCTGCTGACTGCCCTAGTGCGAAAGCATCAGAAAAAACTTCTTGTTCTAAAACGGCTTGTCCTTCTTTAAATATGAATGAAAGTGCTGGAGCAGATAACTCAACATGCGATCCGAAAGTGTGCACATCATCCGCCATCATTCCTCCTAGTCCAGCAGACAGTCAAATTGTGATTCCGTTGGATATCATTCATAATCCATGCTGTGTAAAATCATGTGACGTTGCAGAAAAAGTTAAAGATTTCATAGTAGATAACGTCGCAGCAAGAAAAGGCAAAGTGCAAGATGAGGATCCGTGTTACTGCGACTGTGTATGTACCTTTAAATTTTCGAGAAAAACTACTTATTGTGCTATCTGTGGGGGCTACGAATGCATGGGTGATGATATGAAAGACCAACCAATTTACGCGAAACCCCATCCGTGCCCTGTTTATCACAAATTGTACGACAAGAAATATATTAAAACTCCAAACCCGTGGCCTGATGATGATAAGAAAGTGCCAGATAACGTGAGTATAAAAAGCGCTAAGCCAGGCTCAAAAGTGGGGCAGACTGAGAGACGGCTAACGGCAACAAGGTCAATAAAAAATTTGGCAGCAGAGAAAAAAGAGCAAACGGAAGCAAAAACGAAGAAACCAAAAAAAGAAAAGAAGGCCGTAGGAAAATTTACTGCCAACACCACAGATGAACGTTCGTACAGAATTTTAAATATAGATAACTTCATACTCATAAATAACATACTTTTCTTGAACAACGAATTTTGCTACCAATTTTATATTGTGCTCTGAAGTCACATGACTTTGTATTTTTTTCAGCGCCAACGGCACCACCAGTAGAAAAAAAACCAGAAACGAAATATCCTTACCCAGCTGTGCCACGAAACAAGGGGTGGAATTGGACTGCCGAAGATATTCCTGGAATGAAGGTAAGGTACCTACTCACCCATATTTTTTTTAATTTTACTGATCGGCTTGTTTTTGGCAAAATCTCGATGTTTAGGTTGTTGATACTGGGAAATTTTTACACTCGGTCTTTTTTTAAAACCTAGGTTAGGTACCTTATTTACAATAAGTTTTCTATAATTAAGTATTAGACAATTTTTGTAATATCACAGACTTTTACTTTTGGTGAGTTTTGTTTTATTTTTTATGCTATTATTTTATTGATTTGTAATTTAAAAATATAATTTGCGATGATAATTATTGCTACCACAAGTTAAAAATTTTATATTATGCCTATAAAAATACTTATTCTAACCGTTTCAGATTCACGACAACTACTTACTACAAATAAAAAACTAGGCTGCTCACAAAGGAATGCATTACTTCAAGAGAAAAATAAATATTGAATCAACACATATTTTAAATCTGTTCAAATCTTCTCACGATAACGTTATCAATTCCAAAATTCTTATCCAAAAACCTTAACTCTGAAAACTGAATAAAAATATTGGAAGTTCACAAGTACTTGTTTTATTTTCGACTTGGTTCTAATGTCAATAAAAGACTTTTGATGAATCTTCTGCTGTCTATATCATTTCTTAAATTTTCAGCCTCGACCGAAGTGGAAGCCTGGCGCAGCTAATAAAATCTTAGTGAGGAGATATAGGACGCTGAGAGAGGGTCTTGATATTATCGCAAAAAAGAAAAGGGCTCTGTTGGGGCGTAAAAAGAAAATAGAAATGAAACCAACTCTAGTCGTAAAGAAACAAGGTGGCGAATACACTGTACAAATGGAAGTATTTAAGAAATATTCTAAAGAAAGATTATTGTATCAGTATCCATATGATGAAAAGCCTCCTTTGATATACACCATAGGCAGGTCTGCGGAGGAAAATTTAAAAAGACGGAAGGCAAAAGAACGTAGGGAACGCCGTGAGACAAGAAGGAAAAGTAGACTGATACAATCAACATTTCGAGACAAGTGCCAAGAAATCTGTCTAAAAGCCTATAATCAAGCCATTGGAGTGCTTCCTTTGCCCAACCCAAACGATCCCAATTGTCCTTGTTATACTGAGAAAAATCCAGCTCTCAGTCCACCAATAGATTCATGCTCTTGTTCTGATGAAGGCTCCTTTTCTAGTAGTGACACAGATGATGACGAGTGGACCATTGAATTTACTCCTCCTATAGCTAGATGGGACGCAAAGGCTAAACACCCACCAGTTCTTGTAGACAATGAAACGCAATATACTTATTTAGATTATAAGGTCAAAGTACTAGATAAATCAGGAAACCAAGTTGCCCGGTACTTTAAGGGTCCTGACGGGAAACAAGAGTGCAGTGATCTGGGTGGGTTTTGGGGACCTGGTCATGAGTGGTTAGAAATTAATAAAGACGGCTATGTTGGTCCCGATAATCGCTGGGTACCTCATAATTTCATAGGCCCCGATGGAATGTTTTATTCATCAGAAGATGGTTTTATCACTGATGCTTCAGGTAACCTTTTGAAGATTGGAATTGATGGATATATTGATAAGGACGGTAAATGGGCTTGGTATCCGAGAAAGAAAGCGGGCAAAAGTGGGAAATCTTCTGTCTCGGGTTCGACTAAGAGATCTCCTACAAGCGGTAAAAACTCACCAAGTAACGTGAAAACTGATGAAAAAACTAGAGGTGCACCGTCTCCTAAAAGTAAAGGAAACGGCAAGAAAGCAAATCAAGCCGAAGTCGGCGAGGGTAAAAGAAGTCCACCCAAGACTACATTTAAAGGAAAGAACCAAGTTGTTATGTCTCTATCGGTTAATTACGATAAAAATATATTGCCAAAAATATGTTCAAGAGACAGAATGAAGTTAATAAATTCAAAGAAAATTGATAAATACCGTGAAATAATGAAAGAATTAAAAATGTATGATGACCTGTATGAAACAAAACCAAATTTGAAAACCAACAGAGCTTGTAATACACCTAAGAAATTATCTCCATTCACAATACAAAACGGAAATCCTAATAATGTTAGGAATTACGTACTCGCCGGTGCTACGTCATACATCGCTACAGACACTTCCACTGCCTTGTCTGTGCGTTCTTAGTAAAATTACGTACTACGACGTAAAGAAGCGCTCTAATTGGTAATTTATTAAATTTATGATTATTTAATTATTTAACTGTTAATAAAATAATAACAAAAGCAGGTGTTTATTTTAAATAAGGTATTAGGTACCAACTCGTAGTAATTTTCAAATGTAAGTAAAAATGTCCGTTCCAGCGAACGAAAATCTATGGAACAAGCATTGCATTGCGCTAAAAAAAATGAGACCACACGAAAAGTTCAACTAAGTGGATGGAGCTAAAACTGCTGGCGTTTAATTATGCTGCACAAAGTTTCTGAGCATTGATTGCTTTATTAACGACCATAATTTGTATAGGTACTCATAGATATTTTATAAACTTACTTAAACGAAAAAATAGGATACATTATTTAGGCATATTTTTACTGCCTTCTTTGTGTCTTTTACATTTACACCATTTGACTACAGGACAACTGTTTCCCAGGTTGGTTCGCGTCATTTCTAATAAACTTCCTCTTTCTCTCTTTTCTCTACAATACAAACTGCAATTATTGTAAAGAACGCTAATGTCAGTCACCAGGTGCTTGGCTGGCCCGACTAAAGCTGAGCGGGTTGTACTTTTTCGGTCCCGTGGTGCCATTTTTTTATTTGTTTGCAATTACATTTCCATACATTTTAGTTCGTTGGGTCATCCCATTTTTTTTCATCCTTGAGCAGCATTATTCTGTGCTATTTATGATCGAGTGTGCTATCAGCTGACGACTGCTCCGCTAAACACCCGGATCGTGCCCCCAGGGGCACGACGGATATATTCAAATGCTGCATTGTGCCCCTTTAGTGGTTAAGGCGTTAACATGCGTCAATCCGAGTGGGTCGATCCGTGATGGAGTGAAACCGAACCTAACTCTACTCGCTTTGGATTCAATTTTTCTGTTACTTTTCTTCGCTTTCAAATAAGTAAAAAAAATCTGTTAAATTAATATTTAAGGTATTATAACATCGCCGATTTTTATGGTTGGTTTTAACATAAACGAATGTTCCGTTTCCGAAAATTTTTGCAAATAAGACTAGAAACAGGGTCACCGGAATATTTTTTTACATCATAGGTGGTAACATTTTTAAAAAGCTTTCAATTAAATCTATTTTGTATTATTTCCAGTACATTATATATTTTTTCCATGATAGCTTCCCGCGCGTAATCTTTCAATAGTTTGAATTGAATATTGGGATTTGACGCATGTTAAAGCTTTAAGTCGGGAAATTTTTGATGTACCTGTCATGCTCCTTTTAAGTCTTGGGCACACCGGAGGGGCTACTTAAAATTAAATAAAAGATTTCTACATGTTATTTCGGTATATTTTTCCTACTGATGGTGACAAAGACTATTACATTTTTATGGCTCTATCTAAATTGTATTGTAGAGATACCTTTGTTCGATGTGGTAATTCTTTAAGGCGATTCCCTAACCGAAAGTGGTGCCCTCAGGGGTTTTTATTTAATAAATAAGTTGTTAAATAGAAAACTGCTTAACTTTTTTAAGTTATAATAAAAACTTTTTGAAAAATTTATTCATTATTTCAGTCGTATAGAAAAACAGATAGTTTAAAAATGACGTAACATGTGACACATTGCAAGACATTGTTTATTTTTGGTTTTCTTACAAATTGCAAGTTTCAGTTTATTTTGTATTTTTCTAATGTAAATTAGGTGTTTCTAAATGTAAAAAATAGCTTACAAAAAATGGCTCTTTCGGATTCTATGTTTTTGTTTGAAATAATGATTAAGGAAATTAAATGTTTTTTCGAGTATAAAGATTATAGCATCCTAAGTCAGTTTGGAGAAGTTTTTCAACTGTATCTAAAGAATCCGCATGAATTGGAGTCATCTCTACCAAAGCCACCCAAGAAGAAAAAGAAGTCTAAAATGAGAGTAAGCAACTCGATAAACAAAAAAACTTCAATGGATTCTAAAGTCTCGACAGGACAATCTGTGTTGATCGTCAATACTAGCGAAAGTCTAAAAGACAAAATGCGACAGTATCCCTTAGAAGTAACTTTTCGAAGCAAATACAACGCCGATATTATACTGGCTTCCAACCAAATACCTTGGAGTGAGACTTTCATAGATTATTTAAGTAAACTAAATAATAAGGAGAGCATAGATCCTGTAATTGTCGAGGGGAAGCACAGTATATTTCACGAGTATACGTCGAAACGTATGGCCACTATTAAATTAGTGATAAAATTAAGTTACTTATTAAAAGATAAATTGACCACTCAATTCAGATCACTGAGGATCATCATGTCTGAGGAAAATAAAGAAAAAGAAAGATATCTAAGAGATGAAACAGGGACAATCAAAACCATATATCCTACAGGAAAATCGAAACTCAAACGTTCAAGCGGTGCACCGCTCATTACAAAAACATCTGGGATGTTGAGGACGGACAGCAAATTGGAAAATAAAGAGGACACTACACATATTGAATGTCTCAGAAATAATATTAAGAATAACGTAGTTTCATTTGTAAAGAGTGAAACCAATATAGATATACAGAAAAAACAATCTTTACTCAAATCTCACTCTTATTATTCCTTGAATAGTTTGAATACTTTGAATTATATTTTTGGAGAAAACAGAGGACCTTTCGGAAACCAAGTTTATTGTGTTGGGTATTTTACTGTTCAGAATGATTTTGCAAAAGATCCTGTCTCGCCCAAAGAATCTGTAAATAGCAGCAAAAGCAAAAGTTCAGAAAAATCTGATGACGTAGTAAGAGAAAAATATCAATTCAGCTTGTGTGATGATGAATGTCCTGGTAAAAAACCAAGCGAATATGGCCGTCCAAGTAGTTGTTCGTTGGATTTGCCGAATGAGGTAGCACATTTGATAACCGTCAAGAAATGCGATAGAGTAGATTGCGATAGTGCAAAAGCTAGGGAGCCACCGAGCCCACCAGACGACAGACTGATGGTAGATCTGTCTAGCATGAGACCCCAAACTTGTGACAAGACTGAACTGGTTGAACAAGTTGTTGGAGGAATGACAGCGAAAATGCAAATGGGACCCCATCCATGTTATTGTTCTTGTGAATGTACTTTTGGATTTACAAAGAAAACAACATATTGCAACATTTGCGGTGGTGTTGAAAAGTTTGGGGAAGAAAAGTTAGGACCACTAGCATTTCCTTGTCCAATTTATCATAAATTAATAGTAGATAAATCAAAAAAGACTCTAAGCTCTGGAAGTGATAGTAAAAAGAAAAAGACCACTCCAGGAGACAAAAACGGTGAATCCGAAAAAGATAATAAAAAAGGCAAAAAGAAAAAGAAGGACGATCGATTCAAGTTTAATTATGGTTATACAGGTATACGTACGTATTATAAAGCATTTTTTTTTTCGCGCTTGGAGTATTTAATGAAGACTGGAATTGACTGGATACAGCATAGGTACATATTAATTTTGATTGTATTTGTCTTTAGCGCCACACATTGGACACAGTCAATGCGCGATGCCATGTACAGGCACTTTGGGTGCAGTACCGAAAAGCATGGGCTGGCTATGGACCGCTGAAGATGTTCCTGGAATGAGGGTAAGAATATTGTTATTATCGTTTCTATGAAACAGTAATTCTTAAAAAAGTAATTTTAAATATGATTTTGCATATTATATGCATGAATAAATTTTATTTTTACAAGTACATTTCTTTCGCTTTTATTTTTGTAATATTTTTTGTTATTTTTTTTAGTTTCGCCCCATGTGGAAACCGGGTGCGACCAATAAGCATGTTGTGCGATTGCTCAAAATAGCAAGAAATCCCGAAGAAGCTATTTCTAAGAAACGGAAGAGAGATAAGACACAGAAAAAGCCATTAAAGAGACCACTATTGGTGGTTCATAAAAAAGATGGCGAGTTTACGGTAACAATGGAAACAATGAAAGCTTATGCAAGACAAAGATCTATTAATCAACAACCGTACGAGGAAAAGCCTTTGGTTACGTATACCATTGGTAGGAGCGAAGAGGAAAATCGCGAGAGGCGTAAGAAAAAAGAACGTGTACAGAGACGTCTTGAGAGAGCTCAACGTGAATTCATTCAAAGCGCTTTTAAAGATATGTGCCAAGAAATATGCCTTAAGACATATCAACAAGCGCTGGGAATCTTACCGGACACAGAAGATCCAGAATGTACCTGCTATCCGGCTGAACCAGGACCTGATAGAACCAATATGGACCGTTCCTGTTCTTGTTCCGAAGATTCAGCTTCTTTGGGCTCAGCTACCGATTCTGACGAATGGATAGTCGAATTTACACCACCCAATGCTTACTTTGATCCAACGTATAAAGGCAAAAAAGTATTAAAAGTTGAAAAAGAAACACAATACACTTACTTAGATTACAGAGTTAAGCTGGTGGATAGATACGGAAATCCAGTCCCCAGATTTTTCAAGGGTCCTGATGGCAAACAACAATGTAGCGATTTGGGTGGATTTTGGAGTCCGGAACACGAATGGATGGAAATTAATGTTGATGGCTATATAGCACCTGACGATCGTTGGGCTCCTATGGCCTTTATAGGACCAAATGGAGATCATATCGATGCTGAGGATGGTAAATTTCAGGCGGCAAATGGAAAGTGGCTTGTTGTTGGAGTCGATGGATATATAGACAGTCGAGGGAAATGGCGTTTCTATCCCAGACCACGGGGTTCACCTACTCAGAAAAAACCGCGGACTCCCAAGAAGTTAGTTAAAAAAGGTGACCCCAAGCAAGCAGCGGCGGTACCATCCGAAACAAACTGGAGTTGTTTTGGAGATGCTTCTCCAAGAGAATTGTCTAAAATGGGAATAGTTGGCCATGGTATTGATAGAAAGCTGTTAACAGCTACGCTTAAGGCGTTGATAGCTCGCGGAGAGGATTTAAAGATTCCTCAACCTTCAGTAGTTCCTAGACGGCCCGGTTCCAAAAAGAAAGCTCGTACCTCTTAGATAGGATTTGATCCGTGAAATTTATTTTGACGAAAGAATACTTACAATGAAAGTGTATGCTACCTAAGTGTACACGATAGCTTGTTAGAACATTATAAAAAAGACCGAAAAAGAGGTTGAATTATTGTAAACGGTATACTGTGTCCAATGTTTATTAATTAAGTTTGGTGAAAGAATTTATTGTAGTGCTGTTTAATATTATAATATAGTGTCATAAGACTCATAAGTGCAAGTGACATTTGGTCATGTGTTAAGTTAAAATTTGTAACGTTTTTTGTCAATAGATAAGTGATTTAAGAACGTTTTGTTTTTTTTGTATATTTCAAATGGCTTTGTTGATTTAATACCCGTATAGTCTGTCTTCACCGAGTCGCTTCAACGAATTATTCCTCTAATCTCAGGTAGGTAGGTAGGTACTTACCTTTCATCTAATAAAAATTACAGGAATGTCAAACGAGTCAAAGAGAAATATAACACCTACGTAGGTATATGTAGGTACTGAAAAGTGTATTAAGTAGGTATATTCCGATATTTGTTAAATGGTCTGTGATCCCGATCCAACATCTGATAGTGCCACGCGGTAGCATCACGAGCAACGAAGGATCGAACGATTTTCAAAACGGCAGGAGATTTTATTTAATTACGCTGGAGTGGGAGATATAAATGATACGATTGAAGAAGAAAGAGTAAACAACTATCTCGTGGTTTCTTTCAATTAAGATAGGTAAAAAGCATCAAATATTATTTAAATCACTGATAAAAGATAGACGCTAATAAACAACAAAAAGAAAGGAGGAACCCTAATAACAGAGAACAAAGCTCGGAAAAAGGTTTTTTGGACGGCGTTTAGGCCGGCCGCACTTGGAATGTGATTTCGTACGAATTTTGGCGTACGAGCGTTTTACCATGTTTTACTATGGAAGCGATCAGCACACTGGGTTACATAGCTGGGTGCGAGCCAGCAGAATTAAGTATACTAATAAGTTTAATTAATTTACCTAGGTGAATTAGGCCCTGTCCTAATTGGCCGTGCGATGGTGCGTCCGTCCGATGAAACTGGTCGTCCGACCGTGCGATCAAACCAAGTGAATGCGTCTATAGTTCAGTTTCATCGCACGATGAAATCGCAACGCATGATCGCACGACCGATGCCAATTAGGACAGGGCCTTAGACCGGTTGAATTAAGTCTACGGCAGGCCATGAATTTAGTATTTGTCTGAATCGTTAGATAGATCAGCAATAACTTCTCAAAAAAAAGAACAACGGGAAAAAAATCCTGTTGGCCAGACTAGACTAACCATCAATCTGACCACTGGGATTAACTGATTGCAATTTAGTATCATTTAGAATGCCACAAAGTTGAGTATTTACTAAGAAATGATCATTTAGATTTTCATCAATCGATGTGAGTATTATTTTAATCTTTATTGTTTTGCAGATAGCAAATGGTTGGAAGCCTGGTGCTATATCGAAGCGTCTTCTACGTAAACTCAACAAGGTGGCACGACAAACGTATGCAGTAGAAAGCAGAAAGCCACTGAAGAAAACTAAAAAGCGCACTGAAAACAAACCCACGCTGATTGTTTGTAAGGTGAACGGAGAGTATGTGATCGAAATGCAAACCTCGCCGGAAAACAACGAAGGTAGCAACGATCAGTATACGCCGTTGGTTTACAAAATAGCGAAAGCTAGTAACAAAGATAAATTGGCTAAGTTGGAATTGAAGAAGAGGCGACTGGTTAAGGAGTTGGTTGGTAATTTTAAGGATCCTTATCACCCGGGTATTTGTGAGAAGACTTGTCTGAAGGCGTACAAGGCCGCAGTGGGGCTGGCTCCGGACGATCCCAACAATCCGGAGTGTACGTGCGACGACATCGAGCAGGTCGAATCTAGCGAGAGCTGCTACTGCGATTACGATGACGTCAGCTCCGATTGCAGCTCTCTTGGTGTAGATTGGGAGATCCATTTCTCTCCTCCAATAGTATCGCACTCTTAATTTTTTTTTGTTATGTTAGCTATCTTTTTTGTCGTTAACAATCTGTTAATACTGTAAAGGGAATAAATATCTATACTTACATTTTGCAATGGCACTATTCTATTGTATGTTGAAAAACGATATTTAAAAATTAAAACGCATTATCAATTCAACTATTTTATTCGGTATGCCTAGTTTTTTAAGAGTAAATTATTTAACATATCCCATATGACTAGGGATAGCGTGGTGTGCGGTGCTATCCTGAGGTATAGTGGGCCGAGTCCCTTGTAAAGGCCGTGGATTCCTTCAGTCTTGTAGATTTTTGCCAGAC
>CAKMRQ010000029.1:0-15000 GCA_928269145.1 Agriphila tristella | reverse complement strand
GGTTAGGTTAGGTTAGGTTAGGTTAGGTTAGGTTAGGTTAGGTTAGGTTAGGTTAGGTTAGGTTAGGTTAGGTTAGGTTTTTTTTTTTTTTTTTAACAATCTTATTTGTTTCGCATTTTGTTTGTTTGTGGTTCACTGTATAGTTGTTATAATCAAATTAGAAGAAGCGATTTGATACTTCTTCTTTTTTTGATAGTGTAGAGTGTAATATAGATTATATATATAATTATAGATACTTTATTTTTATTATATATGTATATTTAATAGATATTTGTGTTTTATCGATGTGTTTTAGTAGAGTTGTATAACTACGCAATATTGTTTATTTCTACGTGTTATTATAGCTCTTTAGGGTGTTTACAATGTGTGTTATGAATTTGGTAAATGAATTTGCAGTGGATTCTTTTTTTATTACTTCCAAGATGTTATATGGGTTAACTTTTAAGTTTCGACACAATATTGTGTGGTCTATTCGCTGTCTATTGTACATTGGGCATTTTTCCAGGAGATGCTGCAAATCCTGACTGGTTTGTCCGTCACATGGGCACAGATCGTCTTCCGTGATTTTAAATCTGTGAAGATAGGTCTTATGGTATCCGTGTCCCGTCAATATTTGTGTCAACGCAAATGATATGCCCAAAGATATCTTTGCAGCCTTGCAGTCGCTTATAGTAGGAAGCCAATTTTTTGTTATAGAAGCTTGGGGGGCTGTAGCATATCTGTCTTGCCAGGTAGCTAGGCTGCCTTTTCGCAATTGGGTTTTAGCGTGAGTAGCTGCAAAACGGTCATAATCTAGGCTGCGCCTGAGATGAGTCGCCTGTCCAGCTGCGGCGTCCGCTGTCTCATTTCCGATTATGCCGACATGGCTGCGAACCCACGCAAATTGGATGCTTTCTGGGTTACGCAGTATTATGCCATGGATCTCCGCTACGAGCCGATGTGTGTTGCTGCGGTTTTGAATGGCTTGTAAAGATGACATGGAGTCAGAATATATTATGGTTCTCTGATACCGTTTCTTCTCCGCCCAGCGGCAGGCGTGGAGAATCGCTAAGAGTTCCGCTTGGAATACACTACAAGCATTATGTAGTTTTAGTTTCCTTGTCACTAATGGGCTGTCTGCTCCAGGGGCGTAACAAACGAAAGCAGCGCCGACTGTTCCGTCCTCCTGCTTGCTTCCGTCTGTGTAGATTTGGTACGCTGTACCCTGGTGCAGTTGATCCGCCTCTTGTTGGCTGGTGACTCTCGTGTATTGTGGAGAGGTACGTTCACTGGGATGCGGCAATTCACTCGGTGGAATAGGTTTTTCCAGTAGGATGTCGCTCGGAAGTTCGGGAAAGATTCCAGTTAGCCTCATTTGCTCGATCGTGTGTACCTCTTTGACCCTAAGGTCTAGGGGCACAAATTGCGCGAGAGCCAAGGCAGCTGTAGTGGAGACAGTTCTGAAGGCGCGAATGGCCTTGATGGCAAAGCCACGTTGTGTGCTAAGTAAAAGTTGTTGCACGTAGAGTAGGTTCGCTGCTTGTCCCCAAATACCCGCCGCATAGGTTATCATGGGCTCGACGACCTGGCGATAAATTGTGCTTACATTTTCTGGGTGTGCCCCCCAGGTTGGTCTGGTGAACAGACACAACCTGTGAAACACCCGAGTTGCCTTTTCAATGATGTATCGCACGTGTGCACCAAACCTTAGACCCTTGTCAATAATGACCCCCAAGATTTTAATTTGGTCAGTGAATTTTAATTGTTTCCCAGCCATGGTGATCTTGGCGGTCTCAGCTTTCCTGTTGAAAGCAATTATCTGAGTTTTTTCGGGCCCAAACGTCAGTTTGACGCTCGATCCCCAATTTGCAATAAGGTTTAATGCCTCGTTAGTTGCCATCTCAAGTCCGGCCACTGTGCGAGCCGATACAACAAGTAAAACATCATCGGCAAACGCTTGTAGATGGCACCCATCAGGGAGCTGAATGTCAAACAACTCATCCAGTGTGATGTTCCAGAGAATAGGACCGCATGCGGACCCTTGGATACAGCCCTTGCTCATTATTCGTGTGACGCGTGAGTCCGCATGGTCAAAGGTGACTTTTCGATTATGGACGTAACTCTGGATAAGCTGAAAGACATTCTTGGGGCACTGTTTATTGCGCAACTGCTGGAACATCGCCGGCCACCAGGCGTTGTTGAAGGCCGACTTGATGTCCAGAGATACAGCTAAGGTGAGATTGCCAGTGTCTCTAGCAGATCTAATTTTGTTAAGTGCCGTACTGAGGGCGTTGACAGTGCTAAGCTGTTCCGTGAAGCCAAATTGGTACGGGTTGCTTTTTTCAGCTTTGGCTGCTGCATAGCTGACTCGTCTGATGAACAGTTTTTCGAGCAGCTTGCCAAAAACCGGAATGAGTCCGATAGGTCTGAGTGCGTTTAAGGAAGTGTGATCGGCTTTTCCTGGCTTCGGAATTATTTTGAGGTACGCTTCCTTCCACTGTTGGGGGAAGTATCCAAGTGAGAGGCAGCGATTGAGAAGAGCCACTAAGAAGTCCGGGTAAGAAGAGGCAACCTGTTTGCATATATCAGCTGTCAGGTTGTCTAGCCCAGGAGCTTTCTTGTGACTTATCTGACTTAAGCATTCTAGGACCTCCCCAACAGTGAAGGGAGGGTCGTCTGGGGTGTCTGGAATGAGAGACTGCATCGAACGAAGTTCCTCATGCCTAGGGTCGCAGTCGAGTGTGTCGTTTGGAAAGAAATGGTCCAGTATTACTTCGGCAGTTTCTTGTCCACTCGTAGTATATCTATTACCAACTTTGATAGTGACCGGAGGGGTTCTTGGCGCTGCTTCCTTCATGAGTCGGTTGGTCAGCGACCAGACATTTTCTTTGGTTTGGAGCTCGCAGAACTCACGGAAGTGTTTTGTCGACTCCGTCTTCATGAGTTCGGTGTATGCTTCTCTAGCCATGGTTTGTTCCTGAAGGATTTCATCCAGTGGGAATCCATGTAGTTTCGCGTAGTGAAGTTTGCGGTGAATTTCGAGTACTTTTTGTTTGCATGATTCCAGCTCATCAGTCCACCAGGGCGCTTTAACCTTCGTGCGGCCACCTCTGATCGGCATTGAGCAACGGCAGGCTGTATGTATGGCATTGGTGAATTCAGCCACTATATTGTCCAGGTCTATGGTGTCAGATGTTTCTAAATTGACGTCTAAAATATCGGAGACGGTCATCATTTCATCGAGTATCTGCTTGAACAAAGCCCAATTAGCCTTTTCGGACTTGTATAAGAATGTGGAGGTAGATTGCGGCCTGTGTTCAGGCAGGTGTCCAGTGAGAACCGAGAATTCAATGGCATTATGAAAAGACGACGGACATAAGTCTGAGTTGACTTGCCAATTAATAATTCTGTTTCGAATAGAATCTGAAGCTATGGTGAGATCAATAATGGATGTTCGCTGTTGCCCGTGAGTAGTTGTTACAAATGTTGGAGTTGTGCCAGTGTTGCATACGCTAAGGTCGTTAGCGCTCACTAGTTCCAAAATATCGTTGCCTCGTGAGTTAGCTGTAATAGAACCCCACAGAGGGTGCCATCCATTAAGGTCGCCGCCTATAATCAGGTTCTGTCCGCCGGTTGACCTGGCGAGGAAGTCCAATCGCTCGAGAGTATTGTCCTCATCGTCGCGAGGTTCGATGTAGACAGAGGCGATAGTTAAAGGCCGATGTTGGTGTGTCAGCTGAATGACAGAAAGATTGGGGGTACAATGTTGGGACATTCCAATGATAGGCCCCACTGTCGGCTTGGTGACGATGCAAGCTTTAACTCTATTTCCTCCAGTGAATTGATAGATATTTAATCCTTGAACCGATTTCATACAGTTGCCATTACCTACGTATGGCTCTTGAATAAGACCAATACTGTAAGGTCCATTAATAAAAGAGAGAACAAATTCTTGTGTACTGAGTAGCGCACGGTCTGTGTTGCACTGAATAATTTTCATTTCACGATTAAAAATGACTGCTACCATAGTCGACACGTTCGTTTATTCTCTCTCTCATTGCACGGACCCTTGGGCAGATTGCATCGTTTGCCTTATGCTTGGTGTCGGCCTTAATACCGAACTTCTGATTATGGCTATGACAATTGTAGCATTTCGGAGGCTTTTCCTTCTCCGTGCAGTTTTCCACAGCATGATTGGAGGACGCGCAATGAGAACAGGAGGATTTCTCCACCTTGCAGTAAGTCTTCGTGTGCCCGAATTGAAGACATTTATGACACTGTAGAAAAGGTGAGAAATCCATCGCCCTGACTCGTTGATAGTCAATATTTACGCGTTCGAGGTTCATAATGGCGCGATATAGTCTTGGACTAGCCATGAAAACCGCATTGTAATATACTTCAGGGTTTCTGTTGTTGCGCTTGAACCGTAGCGCTAACTCATCTTTTTGAATCTCCAAATCCGGGTTTTGCAGAGTAATGGTGTCAACCAAGCTCTCAGAAGGTGTGTTGCTGTCTATGCCTTTGAGCATGATCATTGGTCTGAGCCTCTTAGCGTGTTCCGCAGTTGCGTGATCCGATTCTTTAATTTTACTAAGAACTTTGTCGACTTGAGCGCTATTGTCGAATTCAACACGCAGTTTGTTGTTCGACACTACTTGCACTCTTGCTGGTGCAAAAGCCAGTTCTTTAAAGCTTACGCTTTTCTTAAATGCGTTAATAGCATCTTGCCGTGATTTGACTTCGCCTTTAGGTGTCACCATTATTGCCGGTTTAGAGCTTTTGGTTTGTGGTACATTATTTTGGTTATGACGCGAAGCAATCGCCGCATATGATTTACCCGGAAGTGGCATCAATGAGGGTTGAGCCGTTGGGGGTGGTATTTGTTTGGCAACTGCGGATGCTATTTTCGGAATAATGCTCTCCAGGTTATCCGCGTTAGCGTTGCAGGGGGTTGAGGTACTGCAGTTCTCCAAAATTGTCTCTCTGACAGTTCGTTTAATATTTTCTATCTCGGAAGAAACCGACTCCTTGACCAGCAGTACCACCTCCTCCTTCAGGTTGCTAGAAACAGAGGCGATCATATTGTCCCTCTCCCTTGTGTCCACCTGTGTTTCTATCCTGCGACATTCGCGCGTAAAGTCATCAGCCTGATCCGAGATGAGTTTTTCCATGTTGTTGCATGCGAGGATGATATCATTTTTCTTGTCGCTTTTGAGGAATTTAGTGATATCTCTGATCTTTTGAATCTCCTGCGTGATCATGTTTTTGACATGGTTAAAGCGCGCTGTGCCTCGCTTGGCGACTTTGGATATGACAGCCAAATTATCAGACTCAGTGATGGTGATATCCATGGAAGATTCTAGTTCGGCAAGTGGGGCAAATGGGTTTTTATCTTTTGAGATTAGCTCAGGTTCACTCAGCTCAGGAGTCGAATCGAGCAACGCAAACTGATTCTCGTGAGCCAGCTGATCTGAAATTTGTGCGCTAGCTATATTTGCTGTACCTCTCTTTTTAGGGGGTGTTCTAGGCGTGCCCATTATGGCAGTATTAAAGTTTCACACCAATACAAATTTAATTCACAGAAAAATGAGAAAATCTTCACAAATTTAAATATTATGAAAATAAAATTTATAACTAAATGAAGAGTTTATTAACCTTAAACGTACTACTAAACTTTAAATAATTTCTAAACAAAAATGAATTTATTAAAAATAAATGAAATAATTAAAATTTTCATAAAGAAAAAATTAAAATAAAAAGTTATAGAATCGCTACAGTCACGTTCTTTACACTAAAAAAAGCGCCGCGCTGAGATCTACTACTTAATTAAAACTTTTATACCAAAAACTTAAAAGCTAACAAAGTTATTCAATTAAAACACTTATTTACAAAATAGGTAAAAACACACTCCCTTCGCCGATCGCTTACTCTGTGGATTTCAGCGATACGACAAAGTTTGTATATATTCCTAAGAAGCGCAAGGGTAAACTATGATTTGACCAAAAATAGAATGGATTGAATAAGAATTGACGGAGTAGTAACGTTTGCTAACTTTCAATCTTTTTAAATAAAAACAAAAAATTTCCGGAACTTTAAAACCAAAATTGATGAAAAACTATTGACTCTTTGGATTTTTTTTATAAGAATTAAAGTTGTGTTTTAACTTAAGCTATCTAATAAAACTAAATTTAAAAAGATCGGTTCAAACCAGACGAAAATATCAACAAATAATGGGTGATTTTTAATAATTTTAGGAAAAAAAAATTGAAAATCCTTAATATCTTGCGAAAAACTAAGAAAATATTAAAAAAAATGATGCAATAATATGCCTTAAGGGCGTTAAAATCTAAATCTAAAAACAAAATTAAGCTACGACAAATCAATCAAAAGTTATGAATTTAATTAATAAATTTTTAGTCCAAAAAGTCTACCTAAGGTCGACGGTTCCCATATAAAAGACATCAACGCGTTACTTCGATTATATGGGAACCATTTTCCAAGTATGAAAATTCGGAAAAAAATTTATTACGCAAAAACTACTCAATGGATGTGCGTCGAACAAAAAATAGGAAGTTTGGAAAAATTCTATGGAGGCGCGAAAAAATTTTCAAGGCGGTAAGTTCACTCTGTAGGTTTCAAAATGAGCTTGGTTAGGTTAGGTTAGGTTAGGTTAGGTTAGGTTAGGTTAGGTTAGGTTAGGTTAGGTTAGGTTAGGTTAGGTTAGGTTAGGTTAGGTTAGGTTAGGTTAGGTTAGGTTAGGTTAGGTTAGGTTAGGTTAGGTTAGGTTAGGTTAGGTTAGGTTAGGTTAGGTTAGGTTAGGTTAGGTTAGGTTAGGTTAGGTTAGGTTAGGTTAGGTTAGGTTAGGTTAGGTTAGGTTAGGTTAGGTTAGGTTAGGTTAGGTTAGGTTAGGTTAGGTTAGGTTAGGTTAGGTTAGGTTAGGTTAGGTTAGGTTAGGTTAGGTTAGGTTAGGTTAGGTTAGGTTAGGTTAGGTTAGGTTAGGTTAGGTTAGGTTAGGTTAGGTTAGGTTAGGTTAGGTTAGGTTAGGTTAGGTTAGGTTAGGTTAGGTTAGGTTAGGTTAGGTTAGGTTAGGTTAGGTTAGGTTAGGTTAGGTTAGGTTAGGTTAGGTTAGGTTAGGTTAGGTTAGGTTAGGTTAGGTTAGGTTAGGTTAGGTTAGGTTAGGTTAGGTTAGGTTAGGTTAGGTTAGGTTAGGTTAGGTTAGGTTAGGTTAGGTTAGGTTAGGTTAGGTTAGGTTAGGTTAGGTTAGGTTAGGTTAGGTTAGGTTAGGTTAGGTTAGGTTAGGTTAGGTTAGGTTAGGTTAGGTTAGGTTAGGTTAGGTTAGGTTAGGTTAGGTTAGGTTAGGTTAGGTTAGGTTAGGTTAGGTTAGGTTAGGTTAGGTTAGGTTAGGTTAGGTTAGGTTAGGTTAGGTTAGGTTAGGTTAGGTTAGGTTAGGTTAGGTTAGGTTAGGTTAGGTTAGGTTAGGTTAGGTTAGGTTAGGTTAGGTTAGGTTAGGTTAGGTTAGGTTAGGTTAGGTTAGGTTAGGTTAGGTTAGGTTAGGTTAGGTTAGGTTAGGTTAGGTTAGGTTAGGTTAGGTTAGGTTAGGTTAGGTTAGGTTAGGTTAGGTTAGGTTAGGTTAGGTTAGGTTAGGTTAGGTTAGGTTAGGTTAGGTTAGGTTAGGTTAGGTTAGGTTAGGTTAGGTTAGGTTAGGTTAGGTTAGGTTAGGTTAGGTTAGGTTAGGTTAGGTTAGGTTAGGTTAGGTTAGGTTAGGTTAGGTTAGGTTAGGTTAGGTTAGGTTAGGTTAGGTTAGGTTAGGTTAGGTTAGGTTAGGTTAGGTTAGGTTAGGTTAGGTTAGGTTAGGTTAGGTTAGGTTAGGTTAGGTTAGGTTAGGTTAGGTTAGGTTAGGTTAGGTTAGGTTAGGTTAGGTTAGGTTAGGTTAGGTTAGGTTAGGTTAGGTTAGGTTAGGTTAGGTTAGGTTAGGTTAGGTTAGGTTAGGTTAGGTTAGGTTAGGTTAGGTTAGGTTAGGTTAGGTTAGGTTAGGTTAGGTTAGGTTAGGTTAGGTTAGGTTAGGTTAGGTTAGGTTAGGTTAGGTTAGGTTAGGTTAGGTTAGGTTAGGTTAGGTTAGGTTAGGTTAGGTTAGGTTAGGTTAGGTTAGGTTAGGTTAGGTTAGGTTAGGTTAGGTTAGGTTAGGTTAGGTTAGGTTAGGTTAGGTTAGGTTAGGTTAGGTTAGGTTAGGTTAGGTTAGGTTAGGTTAGGTTAGGTTAGGTTAGGTTAGGTTAGGTTAGGTTAGGTTAGGTTAGGTTAGGTTAGGTTAGGTTAGGTTAGGTTAGGTTAGGTTAGGTTAGGTTAGGTTAGGTTAGGTTAGGTTAGGTTAGGTTAGGTTAGGTTAGGTTAGGTTAGGTTAGGTTAGGTTAGGTTAGGTTAGGTTAGGTTAGGTTAGGTTAGGTTAGGTTAGGTTAGGTTAGGTTAGGTTAGGTTAGGTTAGGTTAGGTTAGGTTAGGTTAGGTTAGGTTAGGTTAGGTTAGGTTAGGTTAGGTTAGGTTAGGTTAGGTTAGGTTAGGTTAGGTTAGGTTAGGTTAGGTTAGGTTAGGTTAGGTTAGGTTAGGTTAGGTTAGGTTAGGTTAGGTTAGGTTAGGTTAGGTTAGGTTAGGTTAGGTTAGGTTAGGTTAGGTTAGGTTAGGTTAGGTTAGGTTAGGTTAGGTTAGGTTAGGTTAGGTTAGGTTAGGTTAGGTTAGGTTAGGTTAGGTTAGGTTAGGTTAGGTTAGGTTAGGTTAGGTTAGGTTAGGTTAGGTTAGGTTAGGTTAGGTTAGGTTAGGTTAGGTTAGGTTAGGTTAGGTTAGGTTAGGTTAGGTTAGGTTAGGTTAGGTTAGGTTAGGTTAGGTTAGGTTAGGTTAGGTTAGGTTAGGTTAGGTTAGGTTAGGTTAGGTTAGGTTAGGTTAGGTTAGGTTAGGTTAGGTTAGGTTAGGTTAGGTTAGGTTAGGTTAGGTTAGGTTAGGTTAGGTTAGGTTAGGTTAGGTTAGGTTAGGTTAGGTTAGGTTAGGTTAGGTTAGGTTAGGTTAGGTTAGGTTAGGTTAGGTTAGGTTAGGTTAGGTTAGGTTAGGTTAGGTTAGGTTAGGTTAGGTTAGGTTAGGTTAGGTTAGGTTAGGTTAGGTTAGGTTAGGTTAGGTTAGGTTAGGTTAGGTTAGGTTAGGTTAGGTTAGGTTAGGTTAGGTTAGGTTAGGTTAGGTTAGGTTAGGTTAGGTTAGGTTAGGTTAGGTTAGGTTAGGTTAGGTTAGGTTAGGTTAGGTTAGGTTAGGTTAGGTTAGGTTAGGTTAGGTTAGGTTAGGTTAGGTTAGGTTAGGTTAGGTTAGGTTAGGTTAGGTTAGGTTAGGTTAGGTTAGGTTAGGTTAGGTTAGGTTAGGTTAGGTTAGGTTAGGTTAGGTTAGGTTAGGTTAGGTTAGGTTAGGTTAGGTTAGGTTAGGTTAGGTTAGGTTAGGTTAGGTTAGGTTAGGTTAGGTTAGGTTAGGTTAGGTTAGGTTAGGTTAGGTTAGGTTAGGTTAGGTTAGGTTAGGTTAGGTTAGGTTAGGTTAGGTTAGGTTAGGTTAGGTTAGGTTAGGTTAGGTTAGGTTAGGTTAGGTTAGGTTAGGTTAGGTTAGGTTAGGTTAGGTTAGGTTAGGTTAGGTTAGGTTAGGTTAGGTTAGGTTAGGTTAGGTTAGGTTAGGTTAGGTTAGGTTAGGTTAGGTTAGGTTAGGTTAGGTTAGGTTAGGTTAGGTTAGGTTAGGTTAGGTTAGGTTAGGTTAGGTTAGGTTAGGTTAGGTTAGGTTAGGTTAGGTTAGGTTAGGTTAGGTTAGGTTAGGTTAGGTTAGGTTAGGTTAGGTTAGGTTAGGTTAGGTTAGGTTAGGTTAGGTTAGGTTAGGTTAGGTTAGGTTAGGTTAGGTTAGGTTAGGTTAGGTTAGGTTAGGTTAGGTTAGGTTAGGTTAGGTTAGGTTAGGTTAGGTTAGGTTAGGTTAGGTTAGGTTAGGTTAGGTTAGGTTAGGTTAGGTTAGGTTAGGTTAGGTTAGGTTAGGTTAGGTTAGGTTAGGTTAGGTTAGGTTAGGTTAGGTTAGGTTAGGTTAGGTTAGGTTAGGTTAGGTTAGGTTAGGTTAGGTTAGGTTAGGTTAGGTTAGGTTAGGTTAGGTTAGGTTAGGTTAGGTTAGGTTAGGTTAGGTTAGGTTAGGTTAGGTTAGGTTAGGTTAGGTTAGGTTAGGTTAGGTTAGGTTAGGTTAGGTTAGGTTAGGTTAGGTTAGGTTAGGTTAGGTTAGGTTAGGTTAGGTTAGGTTAGGTTAGGTTAGGTTAGGTTAGGTTAGGTTAGGTTAGGTTAGGTTAGGTTAGGTTAGGTTAGGTTAGGTTAGGTTAGGTTAGGTTAGGTTAGGTTAGGTTAGGTTAGGTTAGGTTAGGTTAGGTTAGGTTAGGTTAGGTTAGGTTAGGTTAGGTTAGGTTAGGTTAGGTTAGGTTAGGTTAGGTTAGGTTAGGTTAGGTTAGGTTAGGTTAGGTTAGGTTAGGTTAGGTTAGGTTAGGTTAGGTTAGGTTAGGTTAGGTTAGGTTAGGTTAGGTTAGGTTAGGTTAGGTTAGGTTAGGTTAGGTTAGGTTAGGTTAGGTTAGGTTAGGTTAGGTTAGGTTAGGTTAGGTTAGGTTAGGTTAGGTTAGGTTAGGTTAGGTTAGGTTAGGTTAGGTTAGGTTAGGTTAGGTTAGGTTAGGTTAGGTTAGGTTAGGTTAGGTTAGGTTAGGTTAGGTTAGGTTAGGTTAGGTTAGGTTAGGTTAGGTTAGGTTAGGTTAGGTTAGGTTAGGTTAGGTTAGGTTAGGTTAGGTTAGGTTAGGTTAGGTTAGGTTAGGTTAGGTTAGGTTAGGTTAGGTTAGGTTAGGTTAGGTTAGGTTAGGTTAGGTTAGGTTAGGTTAGGTTAGGTTAGGTTAGGTTAGGTTAGGTTAGGTTAGGTTAGGTTAGGTTAGGTTAGGTTAGGTTAGGTTAGGTTAGGTTAGGTTAGGTTAGGTTAGGTTAGGTTAGGTTAGGTTAGGTTAGGTTAGGTTAGGTTAGGTTAGGTTAGGTTAGGTTAGGTTAGGTTAGGTTAGGTTAGGTTAGGTTAGGTTAGGTTAGGTTAGGTTAGGTTAGGTTAGGTTAGGTTAGGTTAGGTTAGGTTAGGTTAGGTTAGGTTAGGTTAGGTTAGGTTAGGTTAGGTTAGGTTAGGTTAGGTTAGGTTAGGTTAGGTTAGGTTAGGTTAGGTTAGGTTAGGTTAGGTTAGGTTAGGTTAGGTTAGGTTAGGTTAGGTTAGGTTAGGTTAGGTTAGGTTAGGTTAGGTTAGGTTAGGTTAGGTTAGGTTAGGTTAGGTTAGGTTAGGTTAGGTTAGGTTAGGTTAGGTTAGGTTAGGTTAGGTTAGGTTAGGTTAGGTTAGGTTAGGTTAGGTTAGGTTAGGTTAGGTTAGGTTAGGTTAGGTTAGGTTAGGTTAGGTTAGGTTAGGTTAGGTTAGGTTAGGTTAGGTTAGGTTAGGTTAGGTTAGGTTAGGTTAGGTTAGGTTAGGTTAGGTTAGGTTAGGTTAGGTTAGGTTAGGTTAGGTTAGGTTAGGTTAGGTTAGGTTAGGTTAGGTTAGGTTAGGTTAGGTTAGGTTAGGTTAGGTTAGGTTAGGTTAGGTTAGGTTAGGTTAGGTTAGGTTAGGTTAGGTTAGGTTAGGTTAGGTTAGGTTAGGTTAGGTTAGGTTAGGTTAGGTTAGGTTAGGTTAGGTTAGGTTAGGTTAGGTTAGGTTAGGTTAGGTTAGGTTAGGTTAGGTTAGGTTAGGTTAGGTTAGGTTAGGTTAGGTTAGGTTAGGTTAGGTTAGGTTAGGTTAGGTTAGGTTAGGTTAGGTTAGGTTAGGTTAGGTTAGGTTAGGTTAGGTTAGGTTAGGTTAGGTTAGGTTAGGTTAGGTTAGGTTAGGTTAGGTTAGGTTAGGTTAGGTTAGGTTAGGTTAGGTTAGGTTAGGTTAGGTTAGGTTAGGTTAGGTTAGGTTAGGTTAGGTTAGGTTAGGTTAGGTTAGGTTAGGTTAGGTTAGGTTAGGTTAGGTTAGGTTAGGTTAGGTTAGGTTAGGTTAGGTTAGGTTAGGTTAGGTTAGGTTAGGTTAGGTTAGGTTAGGTTAGGTTAGGTTAGGTTAGGTTAGGTTAGGTTAGGTTAGGTTAGGTTAGGTTAGGTTAGGTTAGGTTAGGTTAGGTTAGGTTAGGTTAGGTTAGGTTAGGTTAGGTTAGGTTAGGTTAGGTTAGGTTAGGTTAGGTTAGGTTAGGTTAGGTTAGGTTAGGTTAGGTTAGGTTAGGTTAGGTTAGGTTAGGTTAGGTTAGGTTAGGTTAGGTTAGGTTAGGTTAGGTTAGGTTAGGTTAGGTTAGGTTAGGTTAGGTTAGGTTAGGTTAGGTTAGGTTAGGTTAGGTTAGGTTAGGTTAGGTTAGGTTAGGTTAGGTTAGGTTAGGTTAGGTTAGGTTAGGTTAGGTTAGGTTAGGTTAGGTTAGGTTAGGTTAGGTTAGGTTAGGTTAGGTTAGGTTAGGTTAGGTTAGGTTAGGTTAGGTTAGGTTAGGTTAGGTTAGGTTAGGTTAGGTTAGGTTAGGTTAGGTTAGGTTAGGTTAGGTTAGGTTAGGTTAGGTTAGGTTAGGTTAGGTTAGGTTAGGTTAGGTTAGGTTAGGTTAGGTTAGGTTAGGTTAGGTTAGGTTAGGTTAGGTTAGGTTAGGTTAGGTTAGGTTAGGTTAGGTTAGGTTAGGTTAGGTTAGGTTAGGTTAGGTTAGGTTAGGTTAGGTTAGGTTAGGTTAGGTTAGGTTAGGTTAGGTTAGGTTAGGTTAGGTTAGGTTAGGTTAGGTTAGGTTAGGTTAGGTTAGGTTAGGTTAGGTTAGGTTAGGTTAGGTTAGGTTAGGTTAGGTTAGGTTAGGTTAGGTTAGGTTAGGTTAGGTTAGGTTAGCGTTAGGTTAGGTTAGGTTAGGTTAGGTTAGGTTAGGTTAGGTTAGGTTAGGTTAGGTTAGGTTAGGTTAGGTTAGGTTAGGTTAGGTTAGGTTAGGTTAGGTTAGGTTAGGTTAGGTTAGGTTAGGTTAGGTTAGGTTAGGTTAGGTTAGGTTAGGTTAGGTTAGGTTAGGTTAGGTTAGGTTAGGTTAGGTTAGGTTAGGTTAGGTTAGGTTAGGTTAGGTTAGGTTAGGTTAGGTTAGGTTAGGTTAGGTTAGGTTAGGTTAGGTTAGGTTAGGTTAGGTTAGGTTAGGTTAGGTTAGGTTAGGTTAGGTTAGGTTAGGTTAGGTTAGGTTAGGTTAGGTTAGGTTAGGTTAGGCTAGGTTAGGTTAGGTTAGGTTAGGTTAGGTTAGGTTAGGTTAGGTTAGGTTAGGTTAGGTTAGGTTAGGTTAGGTTAGGTTAGGTTAGGTTAGGTTAGGTTAGGTTAGGTTAGGTTAGGTTAGGTTAGGTTAGGTTAGGTTAGGTTAGGTTAGGTTAGGTTAGGTTAGGTTAGGTTAGGTTAGGTTAGGTTAGGTTAGGTTAGGTTAGGTTAGGTTAGGTTAGGTTAGGTTAGGTTAGGTTAGGTTAGGTTAGGTTAGGTTAGGTTAGGTTAGGTTAGGTTAGGTTAGGTTAGGTTAGGTTAGGTTAGGTTAGGTTAGGTTAGGTTAGCTTAGGTTAGGTTAGGTTAGGTTAGGTTAGGTTAGGTTAGGTTAGGTTAGGTTAGGTTAGGTTAGGTTAGGTTAGGTTAGGTTAGGTTAGGTTAGGTTAGGTTAGGTTAGGTTAGGTTAGGTTAGGTTAGGTTAGGTTAGGTTAGGTTAGGTTAGGTTAGGTTAGGTTAGGTTAGGTTAGGTTAGGTTAGGTTAGGTTAGGTTAGGTTAGGTTAGGTTAGGTTAGGTTAGGTTAGGTTAGGTTAGGTTAGGTTAGGTTAGGTTAGGTTAGGTTAGGTTAGGTTAGGTTAGGTTAGGTTAGGTTAGGTTAGGTTAGGTTAGGTTAGGTTAGGTTAGGTTAGGTTAGGTTAGGTTAGGTTAGGTTAGGTTAGGTTAGGTTAGGTTAGGTTAGGTTAGGTTAGGTTAGGTTAGGTTAGGTTAGGTTAGGTTAGGTTAGGTTAGGTTAGGTTAGGTTAGGTTAGGTTAGGTTAGGTTAGGTTAGGTTAGGTTAGGTTAGGTTAGGTTAGGTTAGGTTAGGTTAGGTTAGGTTAGGTTAGGTTAGGTTAGGTTAGGTTAGGTTAGGTTAGGTTAGGTTAGGTTAGGTTAGGTTAGGTTAGGTTAGGTTAGGTTAGGTTAGGTTAGGTTAGGTTAGGTTAGGTTAGGTTAGGTTAGGTTAGGTTAGGTTAGGTTAGGTTAGGTTAGGTTAGGTTAGGTTAGGTTAGGTTAGGTTAGGTTAGGTTAGGTTAGGTTAGGTTAGGTTAGGTTAGGTTAGGTTAGGTTAGGTTAGGTTAGGTTAGGTTAGGTTAGGTTAGGTTAGGTTAGGTTAGGTTAGGTTAGGTTAGGTTAGGTTAGGTTAGGTTAGGTTAGGTTAGGTTAGGTTAGGTTAGGTTAGGTTAGGTTAGGTTAGGTTAGGTTAGGTTAGGTTAGGTTAGGTTAGGTTAGGTTAGGTTAGGTTAGGTTAGGTTAGGTTAGGTTAGGTTAGGTTAGGTTAGGTTAGGTTAGGTTAGGTTAGGTTAGGTTAGGTTAGGTTAGGTTAGGTTAGGTTAGGTTAGGTTAGGTTAGGTTAGGTTAGGTTAGGTTAGGTTAGGTTAGGTTAGGTTAGGTTAGGTTAGGTTAGGTTAGGTTAGGTTAGGTTAGGTTAGGTTAGGTTAGGTTAGGTTAGGTTAGGTTAGGTTAGGTTAGGTTAGGTTAGGTTAGGTTAGGTTAGGTTAGGTTAGGTTAGGTTAGGTTAGGTTAGGTTAGGTTAGGTTAGGTTAGGTTAGGTTAGGTTAGGTTAGGTTAGGTTAGGTTAGGTTAGGTTAGGTTAGGTTAGGTTAGGTTAGGTTAGGTTAGGTTAGGTTAGGTTAGGTTAGGTTAGGTTAGGTTAGGTTAGGTTAGGTTAGGTTAGGTTAGGTTAGGTTAGGTTAGGTTAGGTTAGGTTAGGTTAGGTTAGGTTAGGTTAGG
>CAKMRQ010000028.1:0-52816 GCA_928269145.1 Agriphila tristella | reverse complement strand
TTTAAAAAAAAAAACCTAACCTAACCTAACCTAACCTAACCTAACCTAACCTAACCTAACCTAACCTAACCTAACCTAACCTAACCTAACCTAACCTAACCTAACCTTTTTTTTTTTTTTTTTTTTTTTTGGGTCAGGAAGAAATGCTTTACGCATGCCCCCACCGTTGGCACAGTGGGGTTATGTGGGACTCTCCCGCCGGGTTAGTGGCGACGGGTATACCCACTAAAACTCCCTGATGTGCCTCTCAGACAGGAAAAAACGGCGTGGGATCCTTTATGGGAAACAACCACACCGCTCTGTTTCAGCCCCAGCAATTCCGGGCTACATCGGATTTGGAGGAGATGTCTGGACACATGTAGACATCTCCGCAATCGATACGAGGCCTGAGAAGCGAGCGAGGGTTCACCCTACCCCCGCCCGCCGGCCTGTTAGGTGGGGAGACGGTTGGCAAACCGACGTTGCCTTCTCCCAGGTCGTCTGCGTCGAATTGGGTCCGCTTCAGCGCTTGCTTCGCGTTCCCGTTCTGCGGCCTCCTTTAGCGACATCACTTCCTCACTAAAGGTAACCATGGCCTCCCAAGACCTTGGACTGCTCAGCATTGCAGCGATTACACAGAGCAGTGCCAGGTTCCTCCCAATCGTAGCTCTAAGAGTACGACGTTGCGGGCTCCAGGCCGCACATTCCTCTAAGGTGTGCTGCGCCGAATCTTCAGCAGCACCACACTCATGACATTCCGGGGTGGCTTCTCTACGAGCAATCTGGTGCAAATAATCCCCAAAACAGCCATGCCCAGTTAAAATTTGCACCAGATGGAAAGTAAGTGACCCGTGCCGTCGTGTTACCCATTCTTGAAGAACGGGGCGTATCGCGTCAATGGTGCGTGTACCATATCTAGCTACGGCCAAGTTGTCCGACCAGCCGCGTAAAACCTCTTCTTGCGCGAGTTCACGCACTCTGTCAATCTCTTCAATCGCAAGGCGATTTCCCAGTTCTCTCTGCTCGGTCTTATAGTGGTATACTTCCGCTAGGACCTCGGCTTCATTGTCCCACGGAGGAGTTCCCGCCAAAACACAGGCTGCATCCCCCGACACCGTACGATACCCCCTGATCGCCCTTGTAGCCAATATGCGCTGTGGTTGACGTAGCAGGGCTCGATTCTGTGGGGTTAGTGCATCTACCCATACAGGCGCTCCATATAGCGCCATGGACCTAACGACACCGGCAAAAAGGCGTCGACATGTCCCACTCGGACCACCCACATTGGGTAGAAGACGACTCAAGGCAGCCGCCGCACCCGTAAGCCGGGGAGCTAGCCGCTTGAAATGCTCCCTGAAAGACCATCGTCCGTCTATGAAAAGCCCCAAATATTTAATAAAGGGGTTGATCGGTATTCTTACGCCTTCAACTAAAATGTAAGAGTTGTCAGGCGGTTTTCGTCTGGGGCCGTGAAAAGCAATAGCTTCCGTTTTTTCGAGAGCGACCCTGAGCCCTAAGAGACGTATTCGATCGATGGCGAGCGTAGTGCTTACCGTGGCAAGACGCGCAGCCTCTTCAAAAGTACGACCTCTAGCGGTCACAAGTGTATCATCCGCGTAACAGATTAAATTCGTCCTCCGCGGAAGAGCCCCTCGCAAAACCCAGTTGTAGCCGAGGTTCCACAACAAAGGGCCTAACACCGATCCCTGTGGAACCCCGCACTCAACCTGATGAGTCATAAGTTCCCCGTTGCTGGCCACAAAGAGAACCTGCCTGCCCCGAAGGTAGTCTTCTATCACTCGCCTGATATACAGGGGGACACGATGATATCTAAGTGCCTCTAAGATGCATTCAAATGGCAGAGAATTGAAAGCATTGGCGATGTCTAAAGACACCGCCACTAGATATTCCCCCTGGTCTGTTGCCTCTATCGCAAGCCGCTTGAGCTCTAAAATAGCGTCGACCGTAGAGCGGTTGGAGCGAAAACCGTACTGTTGTTCCGCAAGGTCTGGACCTACTTCTTGCAGATGCTCAATGATGCGCGCAGCGAGAATACGTTCACAGAACTTGGCCACCTCATCTAGCAGGACTATGGGCCGGTACGCCGAGGGTGAATCGAGAGGTCTGCCTTCCTTTCTCAACAAGCACAGACGACCTACTTTCCAGGCGGTTGGAAATTTACCGGCCCGCAAACAAGCGTTGAAAACCTCGGAGAAGCGCTCTTTGAGGTGTTTAAGAGCGATCTCTAATACGCGACCCGGAACACCATCCGGACCTGGGGCTTTCTTTTTCGCCTTAAGGCGATCCGTCGCAAACTTAATTTCATCATCAGAGACGAGTGGAATCTCCATAACGTCAATAACTTCGTGGATGGGCGAAACCATCGCAGGAGGTCGGAACTCGCCGGGGCTTGGAAACAAACCTGTGACGACTGTCTGAAGGAGCTGAGGCTCCATTGTCTCCGTGATAGGTGGAGCAGGAGGGCGCAGTTTATTGCGGACCATCTTGTATGGGCGCCCCCAGGGATCCTGGTCTAAACCCACTAGGAGCTCATTCCAGGATTCTTCCCTGGCACGACTGATGGCCAGTGCAAGTTGCGCTTTTGTATCTTTATAAGCTCTATGCAGCAGCTCCTCTTCTTCATCCGTGTGTAGATGACGACGACGACATCTTTTATGCGCTCTTCGGGCAGCGTTGCAATTGGATCGAAGTGCAGCGATTTCGGTCGACCACCAGTAAACTTGGGTCCTGCCAGATCTGGGACCTCTGCTGCGGGGCATAGCTGTGTCGCATATGGCCGTTAAATCACTACGAAAAGAGATGGCCATCTCATCGACATTTCTTTCCCCCTCCGGGGTAGGACACCAGCTTGCAACGATAGCCGCTTCCTCTGCTAGCTCCCGATCAAATCGAGTGAGCGTCCATCTGGGAAATTGTGCTCTGACTCTTCTAGGCAACGGGGTGTTGTTCGTCACCTGAGGAGAGGAAACCTTGAACCTGACATAGCGATGGTCCGAAAGTGTCTCCGTATTCACAATCACTCTCCATTCCTTAATGCGTCGAGCCATGGCGGGAGTCGCAAATGTAACATCCACGATGGACCCTCCTCGCCTCCTGACACATGTGTGAACACGGCCCCTGTTGCACACAACAAGACCCGACGTCTCAACCCAAGCAGCCAAAACTATGCCTCTCGGTTCAGTAACTCGAGATCCCCACGCAGAAGATTTGCAATTCAGGTCTCCCGTAACTATCAAAGGCGCAGGTGACAGTCGCCTGATAATCGGACTAAGCTGGTCGAGGTATGCTTCTAGTTCGGCTACCCCTCGGTTGGGTGAAAAATAGACACCTATTATATAGAAACCCCTAAATTTAACCACGACAAACCCCGAACCCCGTTCTACAACTTGGAAAGGAGGAGCACCAGCAGAGGTACAAACAGCGACAACCCCGTTTACATCCCCAACCCAGTTGTTGTGTGGTGGGATATAATAAGGCTCAGATATTACAGCCACTTCTATTGTATCCTCCGCCATTGCTTGTGCAAAAAGGTCTTGTGACCTGGTGGCGTGGTTCACGTTCGCTACGAGGAATTGGTAAGGGCCACTATCCATTGTTAGTTTCCATAGCCTCTGGCGGACTAGGCCGCTCTTCTTGAGTGGTGGTGGCCGGGGTCCCTCCGGCTGCCTTGTGCTTCCTCGACGGTGGAGCGCATTTTTTCGATCCCATACTATGGTCCGCAGGCCGCTTAAGATTAGCACAGATTGGACAGTGCGGCTTAGTTTGGCATTGTGCGACTTTATGACCAGCCTTACCGCAGCGAAGGCACAGGTCACTGCGGTCTATCTGAGCATTGCACCGCTGCTGAGTGTGACCCAACTCGAGGCAGCGGAAGCACATAAGCGGACGTGGCTCTAATGAACGGACGGAGGCTGAACTCCAACCAACCAAAATTCTTCCTTCTCCAACAATAACTCTAGCGGCACCAACAGGGCATTGCACAGAAACAGTGCCCATACCCCCCGGACCACTTCGAATTGTCCCCACCTTGACAGTTTCTTTCGAACACCCCCCTTTCGATGAGACTGCCTTTGCGATGTCCTCTTCCGTGACAGAGTCATCCAAACCAGAGATTCGAATGTCCGCACATTTAATCGGTCGCGAAACCTTTACGCCCTCTGGGAGAACTTCTTGAAGCTTTTGAGCTAAAAGATCAGCCTTATTTCCTGAGTCAGAGCCCGGTATTTGAAGAGCACGTGCTCCAGTGAGAGTAGTTTTTACCCTAACTCCGGGAATCTCTAAATCGTCAAGGACAATGCTTTGCCTTGCCTTACCTATGACGTCAGCATAAGTTAAGCCCCGGTCTTTTGCGTCTTGCGGCAAAGTGATGACCACTGCCGTTGTGCGTGGTGGGCGTAGCTTGTTTTTCTTCTTTTTCGCTTTTTTCTTCTTCTTCGCTTCTTCAGCAGCCGCCTTGGCTGCTTCCTTCTTCTTAACTTTATTTTCAGCCTTCCGGCTTTCTTGTTTTTGCCAGCCTTCGTCATCTGCATATCGGCTAGTTGATGGCACAGACTTAGGTGCAGGTGCAGGTGCAGGTGCAGGCGCAGGCGCAGTTTTAGCGTTCGAGGCTGGTGGTGCCTTCTTTGCAGACCCAGATCTAGGCACTGGTTTCGGCTGCTGAGTCGTCTTTTTCCCCTTGCCTTTTCCCTTGTCAGGTCGTGGTGCCGGAGCTAGAGATGGAGGTGGTGGTAACTCCGGGAAATCCGACATGTCTGTGGGCTTTAAGGCACCAAGAACTTCTTTCTTATTTTTGTCAGATGCTAGCGGCGGGCGTAACCGTTCCGGCGGAGGGAGCCGCGCCTCAATCGACTCAATTCTAGTGTTTACCATGGTACCCACACGTATCATGACATCTCTCATTAATTCTTCACTCAGTGTAGGTTTTGACGTAGGTGTTGACGACGCCGGCTCCATGTCTACATCATTTGGTTGGCTGGGCGAACGTTCGACACGGCACTTTTCCAAAGCGACTCGAAGCTCAGCCACTTCCTTCTTTAGTATGTCAAGCTCCGCTTGCTGACGAGCACACAGGGCTTGCAGTTTCACCGTCTCCTCGCTAGCTGTGCGCTTGACAAGAGCATCCACGACCTCAAAAATTGAGCTTGACGCATCCTTCAGTGACCGCTGGAAAGTTCCTTTGAGGTTCCTGGAGTGCTCAGCCACATGAAGGATAACGCCAATGTCCTCCTTCACCTGCTGCTTTAGAACTTCAGCAACCTTTTCATCAGCATCCAGCGGATTTTTGATGATTCTCTCAATGCCACGGCGGGCCCTGTTCTCCCTCGCGGCTTGTGCCATAGACATGGAGTCTTCTTCGGCCTGCAGGATCAATTCCTCTCGGCGCGCTGCAACAAACTGGGACCTCGCCCTTACCAGACCCATAGATTCCCCGATGGTCAGGGAACGCCCTCTTCCACGATCGAGACTCGTCGTCGACAAAATCGACCCAGCCGACCTATCCGACTCCGAGTCTGAGCTGCGCGAATCATTCGCGCGCTGACGCTTATTGCCTCTGCGTGAGACACGTGGCTCACGGAATTTGCCACTCAGACTTTCCGCCTTCAAAGTGCAGTCGGAGCCTGAAAGCCCACTCTCCACACTTCCTACTCTCTTCAACACAACTATTGGTTTTTTGGTTTTTAAATTAAGATCATCCATTTTAGTTCCCACGAGTACGGTCACATTAACATGGTCCACCCGGGCAGAGGTGCCGTACCCGGGTAAGCCTGGGTTCTCGAAGCAGGGGGACGGCAAAAATTCCCTGCTCCGTTGCCGTGTAGCAACTAGACTCCCTCTAGCCATTCACCCCCTCGCCATAGACTCGACAAAAAGCTTGGGGTTGGGGTTTTTTATGGAGGTTGTCTCCTCGCGGGGTCACCCAATTAAGGGCAGCCCCACCGGCCCTAAGACGTGACTAGGTCACCGGTTTTGCCGACGGTTGGCACAGGTGCCCGTCCGCCGATCACGTTTTACCGCAACCAGACGAACCCGCCGCCAACGCTCGCACTGCCGCTTCCCGGAGTCTCCAGGGCGCCAGCCGAGCCCGAACCGAGTCGCCGCTACCCAGAATATGTCTGGGACGCCGACTCGGAGCCTACACCACCCGCAAAAGCGGGAGACGACCAAGTGGTCCCCACCAGGTAATTTTTTCTGAGGTTGTCTTCCTCTCGGCCCCCATCCGTTGAGATGGCGGCCCTCGGTCCCGCACTACGTACGAGGTAACGAGTTAAGCAGCACCAGGGCAGAACTGGCACCGTACGGTGGCACTCATCCGCAGAGCGGATCGCAGCCCAAAGGCCGCCCACCTTCGTTGCGGCATCCCGGACCTCTCTCCTGGGAGAGTAGTGGGGAGCCGCATCCCCTTTTCTGGTTTTGGTCCACGCCGGCCAAAATGGCCGGTAGCCCCCATATCTGGGAGCCGTTCCCCTATCCGCCACCCGGGGGACGCGCCCGGTAGCAGACCCAGAAAACTGCCGCGGGAACCTAACCTAACCTAACCTAACCTAACCTAACCTAACCTAACCTAACCTAACCTAAGATGGTCTATGGAAGTAATATCATGGAGAGCTAATTCCATGCTGTACTCAGGTCGAATATTCCTTAAGATGATATCAAGTTGTTCTTCATCGGAGAGGGTTTTCCTTAAACGAGAGAACATACCTACCATGATAGATAGAAAAACGACGATGGTTTCACTTTTTGCTTGGGTCCGTTGCCGAATCTCCGCCAGCAATTTATGGTCCAAATCTGGGATGTCGAAGTCATCTCCTAGAGACTGGATCACGTCCTTGTAGCAAGAGAAATTGGTTTTATTTGCTCTGAACCAATACAACGCTGGACCTTCTAAGATATCTGGAAATCCATCAAAAATTATATCATTAGGAATTTTCCTAGCAATCCTAAGTTCTTCCAACCGAGTTATAAAGACACGGACACAAGTATCGCCGCGGTATTTTAAATTAAGAGAGTTCAAATTATAAGTTTTTGGAACCTGTTGAACACACCTAGGGTTTTCAACATGGTTCACTTCAGGAGTAGAATATGATTCACCCGTATCTTCGGGTTCATCTGCATCATTTTCCAGATGCATAAGAAGACAAATCAGAGAAGATTTAAGTTTAGCGATACCCTCTTCAGGATCACTAATTCTAGAGAGGCGACAAAGAATGTAATTGCAACGAGCTACTAAACGTTTAACCAAGCGTTCACTGGATGTTAAATCTTTACTACTCGCTTCTATTTCAGCAACCTTCGGCGTGCATACAGTTATTCGGTTATTCGGAAGCTTGGTCAATGACAAACTGATCAATAGCCTTTACACTACCACGTCGAGTAAGTTTGCAAGTATGACGTAAAAGTTTTCGCAAATCATCGGTTGATGATGTAGGTTCAGCTGGTAAATGACGTAATTTAAGTTCGTACACTAGTTCATCCTTGTGCAAGAATTCTATTGGACAACCGGCAGTTACAAAATCCATGTTGTACACTTTTAAATTATACAGTAATAAAAATGAAGTTATTTGCTAAGACAAGTTTATCAGCTTGTAGCATTAAAGTATCACAGTGTGATATAAGTTAGCTTAGTTAAGCTTAGAGTGAGCAAGTAGCCCTAAGAACAAAGTTTACAATTAACCATTATCTAGGTTATGTATTATTTTAGCTTAGACAGCTTAGAGTGAGTAGATAACTCAGAGACTTACATACAATTAACCGTTTGCATGGTTAAGTATTAAAAGTAAAAAGAATACAGCAAAGACATGCTATTACTTAACTAAGTATTATAAAAAGATTCTACTTCTTGTTTTCTATACAAAAAGTTACACATTATGAGTTAAGTTTAACAGAAGTGAAATTTAATATTTTAACTTGAAAGAAAGCTTTATTTTTCTCTGAAATCTCCAGGCCAAACGTTGGGAACGCCTCTGTAACGGTTTTCTCCCACAGGGCGACTATTGAGAGTTAAAGGGTGAGCGTTCGGTGTTATAGTTTAAGCTCAAGTGAAATGCGGCTTACTCAGTTAGGCTGGAACATGTTCAGGGAGTTGGCTCTTCCGCACCTGGAGTACAGCGTATTAGAATTTATAGAAGATAAGGGCGCCTTATACGCTGCAGCAAGCGATTTCAGAGATAAATAAAGAGAAAGATTGAATTTAAAGAATTACATTTATTTCTCAGAACAGTTTATCGTTTATTACATATATCCAGCTTACGGTCAAAAGATTAACTTGTAAAACTTATCACTAAGTTAAGAAATATATTTAAAGTTACCATACATACAGTAGAATGGTTGATTACTGCTGAACCTCCACCATGTAAGAGCTTTCCAAGGATGTCATCGGTGAGGTTTTCGTCCCTCTCTTGGTGACAAGGCCGTTGATCAGTAAATACAACTTCCCATCTTGAGTAGGTACGGAACAGTACAGGATGCTTGAAGTATGAAGCGTTGGTCACCACTTCATATTGGCGATGGAAGATATGAGACAATCTCCATCATGATAAGTTGAGTGTAATTCAAGGTTTGATTACATCAAAGATGAGGCTGGTACTAAGGATTAGACCAGAAAACTAAAAAAGGCACTGTTAAACAGTGTTAAAACTTATGTACAGACATAAGAACAAAAAAAAAAGAAAAAACCCTGGAACAAAAGAACACGCGGTTTAGCACATGACGGGTCGATGTTCACAATTCATGAAATGATATTATTTCCAAAAGGATTTCTTACCATGTTTACTGCATGGGTTTTAAATTTATTTTAAATTATAAAAATGGGCCGCAGCCCTACAAATTAAGACTCAAAAAGGATAATTTTGCTTCCTTCACTTCATGGTTTGGAGCCAAAAAGGACAAGAGAAAAGTGCATGATCATGTCATGTCAGACGATTAAAAAAAACTAACAGCTTCGGACACCTAGCGATTTGCCAAATCTCAAAGTAAAACACTGAAAATACCAGAACGAGACTCAAATCGTGAAGAATTTTATTTATAAGTTAATTGCATGCGATAAAACTATTCAATTAAAATATTTCTATCGAAAAATCATAATTTTGTAGTTAAAACTCTAAAAGCGATTACTAATCGATTGTCATCGATTACCAATCGATTAATCTATTAGAAGGGTTATGATCAGAAATTTATCTGTGACACGGTGCTTTGTTCCGTTTCATGTTTTTTAGAAGAAAGATACTGCAGAACTAATGTAGTTTAATTTACTTATTTAATTTTATATTCTTTTATAAGAAAACGAATAAACGAAAGTTGTTAATTAAGAAATAATGTTTGGATTACTAAGATTTCATCAAAACATCTCAAAGCGTTCGTGGAACGGAACGGGCAAAACGTCAAAATGAAGTGACAGATTGACCTTTCAACTAATGTCATTGAACTTAACCATTAAAAGTAAACAAATTATAAATTGTTTTCAGGAATTACTTAGATTACGTAAAAAAAAGTGTTACAGCGGTACCTCCATAGAAGCCCAAAAGCCCGGCTTGCCCTAACAAAATCTTATTTACACTACTAATGAATCTCAATTAATGACAACAACAAAATATTATTCACGAACGTAAATTTTCAATCAAAATCAATCAAAGATTCAATTTTTCAAACAACTGATCGATAGTCAAGTCGTTAAACTGCATAATATAGCGTATTAATCGAACAATACACTACATCTCTCTCGCACTCGTTGGCTTGCAACCGGGCTTCGCGAATTTATATGTCCGCACTCTTCTAACGTTAGCGAAACTGGTACCCCACTACATACATACTACTGTACGTATCTATAGATTCTATGAAAAATGCTCAATCCGAGCCAAAGCATGCTTGCTATTGAACTTAACCACAAGTGGGTACGAGGCTGCCGCGTAAACAACAGTCAAAAGCTCACGATCGGGCCAATCCCTGCGCAGCAGCCCGCAATCGGACCAATGGCTGCCTAGCGCATACTAACGGGCAAATCAGGAGCGATATTGAGCGCGCGGCTCATTGTTACCTGTGTGAGTGAAGTAGCAACTTTTAACAATAACGTGTTTGTTTTGTTTTGCATTTTAAGGTTGAGTGAATGTTTGTTTGTTAAAGTTACAAGTGTTTTGCATAAATTAGTGTTTATCGTTGTAAAAAATGATGTCACAGTTCAGATCGATGACTTAATGTGGTTCCTTGTGATTGTGAAGGATCAAAATGTGTGAAAGTGTTGGTCGGCGAGGGAAAGGTAAATTCATTGAACATAGCCGAATTAAGCAGGTCATATTATCTTCAATATCTTCATACAGACCTACTCCAGATGTTTATATTTTGTAGTTTTTTAGAGCTTCGGGCCTTCTGGCTTGCCCTGATCTCAGACCCTAGGCACGCCACTACTACTCACCCCTAGCTCCGCTATAGTTCACCAGTATACTACTCACCCCTAGCTCCGCTATCGTACACCAGTATACTACTCACCCCTAGCTCCGCTATAGTTCACCAGTATATACTACTCACCCCTAGCTCCGCTATAGTTCACCAGTATACTACTCACCCCTAGCTCCGCTATAGTTCACCAGTATACTACTCACCCCTAGCTCCGCTATCGTTCACCAGTATACTACTCACCCCTAGCTCCGCTATATTTCACCAGTATACTACTCACCCCTAGCTCCGCTATCGTTCACCAGTATACTACTCACCCCTAGCTCCGCTATAGTTCACCAGTATACTACTCACCCCTAGCTCCGTTATATTTCACCAGTATACTACTCACCCCTAGCTCCGCTATCGTTCACCAGTATACTACTCACCCCTAGCTCCGCTATCGTTCACCAGTAGACTACTCACCCCTAGCTCCGAGAATACTACTCACCCCTAGCTCCGCTATCGTTCACCAGTATACTACTCACCCCTAGCTCCGCTATAGTTCACCAGTATACTACTCACCCCTAGCTCCGCTATCGTTCACCAGTATACTACTCACCCCTAGCTCCGCTATAGTTCACCAGTATACTACTCACCCCTAGCTCCGCTATCGTTCACCAGTATACTACTCACCCCTAGCTCCGCTATAGTTCACCAGTATACTACTCACCCTAGCTCCGCTATCGTTCACCAGTATACTACTCACCAGTGGCGGCACCTCCATAGAAGCCCAAAAGCCCGGCTTGCCCTAACAAAATCTTATTTACACTACTAATGAATCTCAATTAATGACAACAACAAAATATTATTCACGAACGTAAATTTTCAATCAAAATCAATCAAAGATTCAATTTTTCAAACAACTGATCGATAGTCAAGTCGTTAAACTGCATAATATAGCGTATTAATCGAACAATACACTACATCTCTCTCGCACTCGTTGGCTTGCAACCGGGCTTCGCGAATTTATATGTCCGCACTCTTCTAACGTTAGCGAAACTGGTACCCCACTACATACATACTACTGTACGTATCTATAGATTCTATGAAAAATGCTCAATCCGAGCCAAAGCATGCTTGCTTTTGAACTTAACCACAAGTAGGTACGAGGCTGCCGCGTAAACAACAGTCAACAGCTCACGATCGGGCCAATCCCTGCGCAGCAGCCCGCAATCGGACCAATGGCTGCCTAGCGCATACTAACGGGCAAATCAGGAGCGATATTGAGCGCGCGGCTCATTGTTACCTGTGTGAGTGAAGAAGCAACTTTTAACAATAACGTGTTTGTTTTGTTTTGAATTTTAAGGTTGAGTGAATGTTTGTTTGTTAAAGTTACAAGTGTTTTGCATAAATTAGTGTTTATCGTTGTAAAAAATGATGTCACAGTTCAGATCGATGACTTAATGTGGTTCCTTGTGATTGTGAAGGATCAAAATGTGTAAAAGTGTTGGTCGGCGAGGGAAAGGTAAATTCATTGAACATAGCCGAATTAAGCAGGTCATATTATCTTCAATATCTTCATACAGACCTACTCCAGATGTTTATATTTTGTAGTTTTTTAGAGCTTCGGGCCTTCTGGCTTGCCCTGATCTCAGACCCAAGGCACGCCACTGCTACTCACCCCTAGCTCCGCTATAGTTCACCAGTATACTACTCACCCCTAGCTCCGCTATCGTTCACCAGTATACTACTCACCCCTAGCTCCGCTATAGTTCACCAGTATACTACTCACCCCTAGCTCCGTTATCGTTCACCAGTATACTACTCACCCCTAGCTCCGCTATAGTTCACCAGTATACTACTCACCCCTAGCTCCGCTATATTTCACCAGTATACTACTCACCCCTAGCTCCGCTATAGTTCACTAGTATACTGCTCACCCCTAGCTCCGCTATCGTTCACCAGTATACTACTCACCCCTAGCTCCGCTATAGTTCACCAGTATACTACTTACCTGTAGCTCCGCTATAGTTCACCAGTATACTACTCACCCCTAGCTCCGCTATAGTTCACCAGTATACTACTCACCCCTAGCTCCGCTATCGTTCACCAGTATACTACTCACCCCTAGCTCCGCTATAGTTCACCAGTATACTACTCATCCCTAGCTCCGCTATAGTTCACCAGTATACTACTCACCCCTAGCTCCGCTATCGTTCACCAGTATACTACTCACCCCTAGCTCCGCTATAGTTCACCAGTATACTACTCACCCCTAGCTCCGCTATAGTTCACCAGTATACTACTCACCCCTAGCTCCGCTATAGTTCACCAGTATACTACTCACCCCGAGCTCCGCTATAGTTCACCAGTATACTACTCACCCCTAGCTCCGCTATATTTCACCAGTATACTACTCACCCCTAGCTCCGCTATATTTCACCAGTATACTACTCACCCCTAGCTCCGCTATAGTTCACCAGTATACTACTCACCCCTAGCTCCGCTATAGTTCACCAGTATACTACTCACCCCTAGCTCCGCTATATTTCACCAGTATACTACTCACCCCTAGCTCCGCTATAGTTCACCAGTATACTACTCACCCCTAGCTCCGCTATAGTTCACCTGTATACTACTCACCCCTAGCTCCGCTATAGTTCACCAGTATACTACTCACCCCTAGCTCCGCTATAGTTCACCAGTATACTACTCACCCCTAGCTCCGCTATAGTTCACCAGTATACTACTCGCGCCTAGCTCCGCTATAGTTCACCAGTATACTACTCACCCCTAGCTCCGCTATATTTCACCAGTATACTACTCACCCCTAGCTCCGCTATAGTTCACCAGTATACTACTCACCTCTAGCTCCGCTATAGTTCACCAGTATACTACTCACCCCTAGCTCCGCTATCGTTCACCAGAATAGCTACTCACCCCTAGCTCCGCTATAGTTCACCAGTATACTACTCACCCCTAGCTCCGCTATAGTTCACCAGTATACTACTCACCCCTAGCTCCGCTATATTTCACCAGTATACTACTCACCCCTAGCTCTGCTATATTTCACCAGTATACTACTCACCCCTAGCTCCGCTATATTTCACCAGTATACTACTCACCCCTAGCTCCGCTATAGTTCACCAGTATACTACTCACCCCTAGCTCCGCTATCGTTCACCAGTATACTACTCACCCCTAGCTCCGCTATAGTTCACCAGTATACTTTTCACCCCTAGCTCCGCTATAGTTCACCAATATACTACTCACCCCTAGCTCCGCTATAGTTCACCAGTATACTACTCACCCCTAGCTCCGCTATATTTCACCAGTATACTACTCACCCCTAGCTCCGCTATATTTCACCAGTATACTACTCACCCCTAGCTCCGCTATAGTTCACCAGTATACTACTCACCCCTAGCTCCGCTATCGTTCACCAGTATACTACTCACCCCTAGCTCCGCTATCGTTCACCAGTATACTACTCACCCCTAGCTCCGCTATAGTTCACCAGTATACTACTCACCCCTAGCTCCGCTATAGTTCACCTGTATACTACTCACCCCTAGCTCCGCTATAGTTCACCAGTATACTACTCACCCCTAGCTCCGCTATAGTTCACCAGTATACTACTCACCCCTAGCTCCGCTATAGTTCACCAGTATACTACTCGCGCCTAGCTCCGCTATAGTTCACCAGTATACTACTCACCCCTAGCTCCGCTATATTTCACCAGTATACTACTCACCCCTAGCTCCGCTATAGTTCACCAGTATACTACTCACCTCTAGCTCCGCTATAGTTCACCAGTATACTACTCACCCCTAGCTCCGCTATCGTTCACCAGAATAGCTACTCACCCCTAGCTCCGCTATAGTTCACCAGTATACTACTCACCCCTAGCTCCGCTATAGTTCACCAGTATACTACTCACCCCTAGCTCTGCTATATTTCACCAGTATACTACTCACCCCTAGCTCCGCTATATTTCACCAGTATACTACTCACCCCTAGCTCCGCTATAGTTCACCAGTATACTACTCACCCCTAGCTCCGCTATCGTTCACCAGTATACTACTCACCCCTAGCTCCGCTATAGTTCACCAGTATACTACTCACCCCTAGCTCCGCTATAGTTCACCAGTATACTACTCACCCCTAGCTCCGCTATCGGTTACCAGTATACTACTCACCCCTAGCTCTGCTATATTTCACCAGTATACTACTCACCCCTAGCTCTGCTATATTTCACCAGTATACTACTCACCCCTAGCTCCGCTATAGTTCACCAGTATACTACTCACCCCTAGCTCCGCTATAGTTCACCAGTATACTACTCACCCCTAGCTCCGCTATCGTTCACCAGTATACTACTCACCCCTAGCTCCGCTATAGTTCACCAGTATACTACTCACCCCTAGCTCCGCTATAGTTCACCAGTATACTACTCATCCCTAGCTCCGCTATCGTTCACCAGTATACTACTCACCCCTAGCTCCGCTATCGTTCACCAGTATACTACTCACCCCTAGCTCCGCTATAGTTCACCAGTATACTACTCACCCCTAGCTCCGCTATAGTTCAGCAGTATACTACTCAACCCTAGCTCCGCTATAGTTCACCAGTATACTACTCACCTCTAGCTCCGCTATAGTTCACCAGTATACTACTCACCCCTAGCTCCGCTATAGTTCACCAGTATACTACTCACCCCTAGCTCCGCTATCGTTCACCAGTATACTACTCACCCCTAGCTCCGCTATAGTTCACCAGTATACTACTCACCCCTAGCTCCGCTATCGTTCACCAGTATACTACTCACCCCTAGCTCCGCTATATTTCACCAGTATACTACTCACCCCTAGCTCCGCTATAGTTCACCAGTATACTACTCACCCCTAGCTCCGCTATCGTTCACCAGTATACTACTCACCCCTAGCTCCGCTATAGTTCACTAGTATACTACTCACCCCTAGCTCCGCTATAGTTCACCAGTATACTACTCACCCCTAGCTCCGCTATAGTTCACCAGTATACTACTCGCGCCTAGCTCCGCTATAGTTCACCAGTATACTACTCGCGCCTAGCTCCGCTATAGTTCACCAGTATACTACTCACCCCTAGCTCCGCTATAGTTCACCAGTATACTACTCACCCCTAGCTCCGCTATCGTTCACCAGTATACTACTCACCCCTAGCTCCGCTATCGTTCACCAGTATACCTCTCACCCCTTGCTCCGCTATAGTTCACCAGTATACTACTCACCCCTAGCTCCGCTATCGGTCACCAGAATAGCTACTCACCCCTAGCTCCGCTATAGTTCACCAGTATACTACTCACCCCTAGCTCCGCTATAGTTCACCAGTATACTACTTAACCCTAGCTCCGCTATAGTTCACCAGTATACTACTCACCCCTAGCTCCGCTATAGTTCACCAGTATACTACTCACCCCTAGCTCCGCTATCGTTCACCAGTATACTACTCACCCCTAGCTCCGCTATCGTTCACCAGTATACTACTTACCCCTAGCTCCGCTATAGTTCACCAGTATACTACTCACCCCTAGCTCCGCTATCGTTCACCAGTATACTACTCACCCCTAGCTCCGCTATAGTTCACCAGTATACTACTCACCCCTAGCTCCGCTATCGTTCACCAGTATACTACTCACCCCTAGCTCCGCTATAGTTCACCAGTATACTACTCACCCCTAGCTCCGCTATAGTTCACCAGTATACTACTCACCCCTAGCTTCGCTATAGTTCACCAGTATACTACTCATCCCTAGCTCCGCTATAGTTCACCAGTATACTACTCACCCCTAGCTCTGCTATAGTTCACCAGTATACTACTCACCCCTAGCTCCACTATAGATCACCAGTATACTACTCACCCCTAGCTCCGCTATCGTTTACCAGTATACTACTCACCCCTAGCTCCGCTATATTTTACCAGTATACTACTCATCCCTAGCTCCGCTATAGTTCACCAGTATACTTCTCACCCCTTGCTCCGCTTTCGTTCACCAGTATACTACTCACTTCTAGCTCCGCTATAGTTCACCAGTATACTACTCACCCCTAGCTCCGCTATAGTTCACCAGTATACTACTCGCGCCTAGCTCCGCTCCAGTATACTACTCACCCCTAGCTCCGCTATAGTTCACCAGTATACTACTCACCCCTAGCTCCGCTATAGTTCACCAGTATACTACTCGCGCCTAGCTCCGCTATAGTTCACCAGTATACTACTCACCCCTAGCTCCACTATAGTTCACCAGTATACTACTCACCCCTAGCTCCGCTATAGTTCACCAGTATACTACTCACCCCTAGCTCCGCTATAGTTCACCAGTATACTACTCACCCCTAGCTCCGCTATAGTTCACCAGTATACTACTCACCTGTAGCTCCGCTATAGTTCACCAGTATACTACTCACCCCTAGCTCCGCTATCGTTCACCAGTATAGTACTGTTAGATATTGGCGGGAATGACAGGAGCTACAGACGGACATCAATCAAACACGCGAGCCTGTTGCACACTGATTTTATTAATAACAATGCACGGTAGGGCGGGGAGCGCGGGGACGCAGCCACCACAGACTACCTACATAACATCCCTTCCCCTTAAGTTAGGAAATAGAAATTCACAATATCAAAAAAAAAAGGAACGGAACTTAATAATATAGGTCTTATTCAACTACGTCATCATGACCTGGCGATGGGGTCGAGAATACCGGACTAATTTCCTGTCGTCGCGTGCCATGATCAGCGGCGTGCGGTGGTGTGGCCGCCAGAGCCGTGGCAGGGCTGCCAGACATAACCGATTCCTGAACGGACTCGCTCACCGAATGTCCTTCCTCTTCTGGCTGCAGGGCTGTGGCTAAGTGAGTCTCAGGCTGCGACACAAAATCTGGCAAGACTTCAGGATCCCAATCGTGGTCGTTTCCCGTAGACGAGTACCATCTAGGTCTAATCTGATCTATGTGTCTTTTAACATCACATTGCAACTGGGGTATGTGCACTAAATACATAACCTGGCCGATTTTTCTTTTTACAATTCCTTGAATCCAATTAAATTTACTGACATTTAAATTTTTAGTTATCCATACTTCATCGTTCTCTTTAAATGCCACCCTTTTAACTCCTTTATAATATTTAGCCTGTAAGGACTGATTTCGCTCGACCGTTCGAGTGAGTTCTGTGGACGACGGTGACGGTGTAGCCGGGCCTAACAAATCTAACCTGGACCTTAAGGGACGGCCGAACACGAGTTCTGCGGGTGATTTACCAGTGGTGGTATTTTTAGAGTTTCGATAATCAAATAAAAACTTAGCAATCCTACTATTAATATTTTGCTTGTTTTCCCCCTCTAATAATATACTTTTGATCCCCTTTTTTATAATTTTTACAAAACTCTCGGCTTGCCCGTTGCTGGACGGGTGGTACGCGGGAGAAAATAAGTGTTTAATACCATTAAGACGACAATAATTTAAAAATTCTTCTGCAGTAAATGAAGTGCCATTATCACTCACCAACGTGTGTGGGATTCCAAAACGTGAAATAAAATCGCATAATTTCGTAATTACCGCTTTCGAACTATAAGTTGAGGACACGTCATAACATTCTACCCATTTGCTAAAAGCATCCACTATTATTAAAAACATAAAATTGTGAATTTTTCCCAAAAAATCCACATGTATCCGATAAAACGGCTGCGGCGGCGGTGGCCAAGCGGCGAGTGGGGCGTGCGGCGGGGCAGGGCGCAGCGCGCAGCACGTGCCGCACGTTGCCGCCAGCCGTTCCAGCGCAGCGTCTACGCCCGGAAACCACAATCGCGCGCGGGCCTGCGACTTCATCTTTACAACGCCGAAATGAGAGCTATGTAATTGCTGACAAACTAAACTCTGTAGTTTAGCGGGAATTACGACTTTATGGCCTCGCATAAAAATACCATTTTCGTATGATAATTGTGACCGACAATTAAAAAATGGTTTTACGTTAACATCATTTACTTTACGCGGCCAACCGTTTAACACATAACGTTTTATGTTAGCTAAAACGGTATCGCGCGCCGTTTCGCGACGCAAATCGTCCAGCGTTAGCGGCAGGTTCCCGTCCACTACGAAGTTCACATAGGCTGCGCGATCCTCACAGTCCGTGAGCTCATCGTATACCCCCACTTTCCCTTTGTCTTCGCACGCCCGAGATAAATAATCCGCGCTATTTTGTTTACTGCTTATGTATTCAATTGTGTAGTTATATGCCGCGAGAAAAATAGCGTATCTCTGCAGACGGTTTGCTGACACTTCAGGGATACCCTTATGCGGGCCGAATATAGCTAATAACGGTTTGTGATCCGTCCGGAGCACAAACGGTTCAGACCGGCCATAAAGGTATTGGTGGAAACGCCTTACGCCGTAAATAATGGCAGTTGCCTCCTTTTGAATTTGGGCGTAGTTTCTTTCTGCAGAACTAAGCGTCCGCGATGCATACGATAATGGCCTCTCTAACCCGTCACTGTCTACTTGAGAAAGAACTGCGCCTAACCCTGTCGGTGACGCATCAACAGTTAATATTAATTTTGCTTTTGGGTCAAAATGGGCAAGTATTTTATCTGATGCTAAAATGTTCTTAATATTAATAAATGCTTCATCATGCTCACTTGACCATATCCATTTAGTATTTTTATTTAATAAATTGTATAATGGACTTAATACTGTTGATGCGTTTGGCACAAAGTTGCGATAATAGTTAGTGAGACCTAGAAATGACTGTAACTGAGACACATTCGACGGTTTCGGAGCCTTTAAAATTGCTTTAACTTTGTCAGGTGATTTCCTAACTCCATTTTTGTCTATGACATGACCCAGATACGAAATTTCATCTTTAAAAAAATCACACTTACTCGCCTGCACCGTTAATCCTGCATCATCTAAGCGCTGTAATACCGCTATCAGCCTTTGTTGGTGAACCTCTTTAGTGGATCCAGTTATTAGAATATCATCCAATAGGAAAATGATACCATCGATTCCTGAGAGCAAGCATTCCATTGCGCGTTGAAAAATAGCTGGCGCGCTCGATAAGCCGAACACTAGGCGCGTATATGTAAATAACCCGTGGTGTGTATTGATGCAGGTTAAGTCCTGTGACTCTTCGTCTAAAACAAATTGATTGTATGCCATAGATAAATCAATTTTGCTAAATTGTTTGCCTCCATGTAATCTACTCAATAGATCGTTTACCGTGGGCAACGGATATTGATCGACAATCAATTGTTTATTTATCGTAACCGAAAAATCAGCACATATTCGAATACTGCCGTCCTTTTTTAAAACGGGCACGATTGGCGATGCATATTCTGAATGATCGACTGGTTTTAAAATTCCTAACGACAAAAGACGATCAAGTTCCTTATCTATTTTTTCTTTTAACGCGTATGGCACTGATCTCGCTTTAAAAAAAACGGGTTTAATCCCTGGCTTCAGACGCAAACTTATAGTATACTTACTAAACAATCCTAGATTTCCGGAAAATACTTAAGGAAACATGGTAACTAACTGTCTAGTAATATTAGGCTCGGACTCGCAAAAGGGCGGCAAGGGCCCTCGCGTGTGAACTGTAAGCACGGGCGCGGGGGCGGGGGCGGGGGCGAGCTCTAAACCAAACTTATAGATAAAGTCACGGCCTAACAACGGTGGTCCATCCGCGCGAACTACAAATACCTTCAAGGAGTGAGTACGGCCGTTATACGATATCGACGGCATGAATGTACCGATAGTTTCTATATTTCCGCCGGTATAACTAAATAACTTTTTGTTGGTGACTGATAATGGCATTTTTTTGAAATTTAAAATATATGTTTTTTCGGAAATTACACTCACTGCTGAACCACTATCGATCTCAAACTCCAAAATTATACCACCGATAGATACGCGCTCCGTCATCGGCCTTCCCTTTTCACACCGTATATTATAAAAAGACTCACCGTCGTCGTCGTCACCGTCCTCCACGGAACCTTCGTTCACAAACTTCACTTTACTTTCGTTAGGGCACATTTTACGTAAATGACCCTTCCCGTTACACTTTTTACATTTGTAATTTTTAAACCGACACTGATTAGACTTATGGTTAGTAAACCCACAGACACTGCATTTTTCTTTCTTAGAAACGATGTTGAACACGCCGTCCGGGCCCGCTGCGCCAAGGCCGCTCGCGCCTGGCGCCGCCAGCGACGAGGCCTGGCGCGCACAGCGCACGCTTTCTGCCAAGTCGATGGCCTTCGCTAGGGTCAGCTCACGTTGATCCTGCACGAAGAGTTTGTCCCGCTCGTGTCCTGCTGCCATGCCCATGATAAATTTATCCAGCAAGGCCTCTTCTAAATTCTTGAATGCACAGTGGGCTGCCAACCCTCTAATCCTAGCTGCCCATTGAGTGTGACTTTCACCTGGCCGTTGTGATGCAGAGTAAAACGTCGATTTCTCTGCAAACCCAAACCTCTTCGGTGTGAAGTGATCATCGAGGAGTTTCACAATAGCCTCGTATTCTAATTCTTCAACCTTGTTAGGCAACGCCAAGTCACTGGCTAACTTGAATGTTGACTCGCTTAACGAAGTTAACAAAATGGCTCTTCGTTTAATGGCCGCCTTGTCTTCTTTCGCCGAAATATCATTCGCGATGAACCATTGAAATAATCGCGATTTGTAGCTGCTCCACTCTTGTGTGAGGTGGTCGAAAGTGCATAAAACACCGTATGAAATTCCCGTGGACATTTTAAATCGCACCGAGTGATTCGAAACCGAGTCGCCACTGTTAGATATTGGCGGGAATGACAGGAGCTACAGACGGACATCAATCAAACACGCGAGCCTGTTGCACACTGATTTTATTAATAACAATGCACGGTAGGGCGGGGAGCGCGGGGACGCAGCCACCACAGACTACCTACATAACAAGTACTTACCCCTAGCTCCGCTATCGTTCACCAGTATACTACTCACCCCTAGCTCCGCTATAGTTCACCAGTATACTACTCACCCCTAGCTCCGCTATCGTTCACCAGTATACTACTCACCCCTAGCTCCGCTATCGTTCACCAGTATACTACTCACCCCTAGCTCCGCTATAGTTCACCAGTATACTACTCACCCCTAGCTCCGCTATAATTCACCAGTATACTACTCACCTGTAGCTCCGCTATAGTTCACCAGTATACTACTCACCCCTAGCTCCGCTATAGTTCACCAGTATACTACTCACCCCTAGCTCCGCTATAGTTCACCAGTATACTACTCACCCCTAGCTCCGCTATAGTTCACCACTATACTACTCATCCCTAGCTCCGCTATAGTTCACCAGAATACTACTCACCCCTAGCTCCGCTATAGTTCACCAGTATACTACTCACCCCTAGCTCCACTATAGATCACCAGTATACTACTTACCCCTAGCTCCGCTATCGTTTACCAGTATACTACTCACCCCTAGCTCCGCTATATTTTACCAGTATACTACTCATCCCTAGCTCCGCTATAGTTCACCAGTATACTTCTCACCCCTTGCTCCGCTTTCGTTCACCAGTATACTACTCACTTCTAGCTCCGCTATAGTTCACCAGTATACTACTCACCCCTAGCTCCGCTATAGTTCACCAGTATACTACTCACCCCTAGCTCCACTATAGATCACCAGTATACTACTTACCCCTAGCTCCGCTATCGTTTACCAGTATACTACTCATCCCTAGCTCCGCTATAGTTCACCAGTATACTTCTCACCCCTTGCTCCGCTTTCGTTCACCAGTATACTACTCACTTCTAGCTCCGCTATAGTTCACCAGAATACTACTCACCCCTAGCTCCGCTATAGTTCACCAGTATACTACTCACCCCTAGCTCCACTATAGATCACCAGTATACTACTTACCCCTAGCTCCGCTATAGTTCACCAGTATACTTCTCACCCCTTGCTCCGCTTTCGTTCACCAGTATACTACTCACTCCTAGCTCCGCTATAGTTCACCAGTATACTACTCACCCCTAGCTCCGCTATAGTTCACCAGTATACTACTCACCTGTAGCTCCGCTATAGTTCACCAGTATACTACTCACCCCTAGCTCCGCTATCGTTCACCAGTATAGTACTTACCCCTAGCTCCGCTATCGTTCACCAGTATACTACTCACCCCTAGCTCCGCTATAGTTCACCAGTATACTACTCACTTCTAGCTCCGCTATCGTTCACCAGTATACTACTCACCCCTAGCTCCGCTATCGTTCACCAGTATACTACTCACCCCTAGCTCCGCTATAGTTCACCAGTATACTACTCACCCCTAGCTCCGCTATCGTTCACCAGTATACTACTCACCCCTAGCTTCGCTATCGTTCACCAGTATACTACTCACCCCTAGCTCCGCTATCGTTCACCAGTATACTACTCATCCCTAGCTCCGCTATCGTTCACCAGTATACTACTCACCCCTAGCTCCGCTATAGTTCACCAGTATACTACTCACCCCTAGCTCCGCTATAGTTCACCAGTATACTACTCACCTGTAGCTCCGCTATAGTTCACAAGTATACTACTCACCCCTAGCTCCGCTATCGTTCACCAGTATACTACTCACCCCTAGCTCCGCTATCGTTCACCAGTATACTACTCACCCCTAGCTCCGCTATAGTTCACCAGTATACTACTCACCCCTAGCTCCGCTATAGTTCACCAGTATACTACTCACCCCTAGCTCTGCTATATTTCACCAGTATACTACTCACCCCTAGCTCCGCTATATTTCACCAGTATACTACTCACCCCTAGCTCCGCTATAGTTCACCAGTATACTACTCATCCCTAGCTCCGCTACCGTTCACCGGTATACTACTCACCCCTAGCTCCGCTATAGTTCACCAGTATACTACTCACCCCTAGCTCCGCTATAGTTCACCTGTATAGCTACTCACCGCTAGCTCCATTATAGTTCACCAGTATAGCTACTCACCTCTAGCTCCGCTATAGTTCACCAGTATAGCTACTCACCCCTAGCTCCGCTATAGTTCACCAGTATACTACTCACCCCTAGCTCCGCTATAGTTCACCAGTATACTACTCAACCCTAGCTCCGCTATAGTTCACCAGTATACTACTCACCCCTAGCTCCGCTATAGTTCACCAGTATACTACTCACTCCTAGCTCCGCTATAGTTCACCAGTATACTACTCACCCCTAGCTCCGCTATAGTTCACCAGTATACTACTCACCTGTAGCTCCGCTATAGTTCACCAGTATACTACTCACCCCTAGCTCCGCTATCGTTCACCAGTATAGTACTTACCCCTAGCTCCGCTATCGTTCACCAGTATACTACTCACCCCTAGCTCCGCTATAGTTCACCAGTATACTACTCACTTCTAGCTCCGCTATCGTTTACCAGTATACTACTCACCCCTAGCTCCGCTATCGTTCACCAGTATACTACTCACCCCTAGCTCCGCTATAGTTCACCAGTATACTACTCACCTGTAGCTCCGCTATAGTTCACCAGTATACTACTCACCCCTAGCTCCGCTATCGTTCACCAGTATAGTACTTACCCCTAGCTCCGCTATCGTTCACCAGTATACTACTCACCCCTAGCTCCGCTATAGTTCACCAGTATACTACTCACCCCTAGCTCCGCTATCGTTCACCAGTATACTACTCACCCCTAGCTCTGCTATATTTCACCAGTATACTACTCACCCCTAGCTCCGCTATATTTCACCAGTATACTACTCACCCCTAGCTCCGCTATAGTTCACCAGTATACTACTCATCCCTAGCTCCGCTATCGTTCACCAGTATACTACTCACCCCTAGCTCCGCTATAGTTCACCAGTATACTACTCACCCCTAGCTCCGCTATCGTTCACCAGTACACTACTCACCCCTAGCTCCGCTATAGTTCACCAGTATACTACTCACCCCTAGCTCCGCTATAGTTCACCAGTATACTACTCACCCCTAGCTCCGCTATCGTTCACCAGTATACTACTCACCCCTAGCTCTGCTATATTTCACCAGTATACTACTCACGCCTAGCTCCGCTATAGTTCACCAGTATACTACTCACCCCTAGCTCCGCTATCGTTCACCAGTATACTACTCACCCCTAGCTCCGCTATAGTTCACCAGTATACTACTCACCCCTAGCTCCGCTATCGTTCACCAGTATACTACTCACCCCTAGCTCTGCTATATTTCACCAGTATACTACTCACCCCTAGCTCCGCTATATTTCACCAGTATACTACTCATCCCTAGCTCCGCTATCGTTCACCAGTATACTACTCACCCCTAGCTCCGCTATAGTTCACCAGTATACTACTCACCCCTAGCTCCGCTATCGTTCACCAGTACACTACTCACCCCTAGCTCCGCTATAGTTCACCAGTATACTACTCACCCCTAGCTCCGCTATAGTTCACCAGTATACTACTCACCCCTAGCTCCGCTATCGTTCATCAGTATACTACTCACCCCTAGCTCCGCTATAGTTCACCAGTATACTACTCACCCCTAGCTCCGCTATAGTTCACCAGTATACTACTCACCCCTAGCTCCGCTATCGTTCACCAGTATACTACTCACCCCTAGCTCCGCTATAGTTCACCAGTATACTACTCACCCCTAGCTCCGCTATCGTTCACCAGTATGTAACGGTTGCTAAAAACCTACTACTTATAATTAATAATTACTGTCGAACTATTCTTAAAAATTCATTACATCACTTCACCTGTGGAATGTGGGAAGTTCTGACCTCTGCCTTATTCCAAATCGCGACTCGGAACGCGGCCGTAGTGTCACACGGTGACAGATGATGTCATTGTTAATAATGACATCCACCTTCGTTAGGTCAAGCTCGACCAATAGGATAAGACCGGGACTTCTAGATGATTCTCGCTGTTTTGAGGTGCTTCTCGATATTTATCTGACTATAAATACGAACGATTCGCAAAAATCCTTTTCTTCTTTTCAAAACATTCGTAACCTCAACAAGTTACATTAATTTCATTTCATTTCTTTGTGTTGTGCAACCCCGTTTCTAGGGTGAGTGTAGCTATAATACGTTCGTTTTGCATTTCAATTCCTTACTACTACATTCTACTACTACACCTCCGGGCACCTACCTGCCCGAGTCACCACCTGCTGCTTCCGGCCTACCCCGGTGCAACTTCCACGCCGAGCCTGCGCACCCGCTTTTCTCCGAGCACACCCTCCTACTGAGGCTGGACCAACCACTCCCTCAGCGAACGTAGCGCTCGTGCCGCGCATGCGCTTCTGCCTCTTCTAGGCAAAATATAAGCTAAGTGCTTTTTATGCTACAAGGCGACTACCACGAAACGAGATCCGTGTACCCCCCTTGAGACTTTTTTTTCAATATATCTTGGTAAATTGTAACATTGACGTTTCACTTACCACCTTCTGCGCACTGGTCGTGCTTCACACTTCCCGCTGTAGCAGTGGCGCCCAACTCGCTCAAGATCTTTCGCTCAGTGGTTCTCGCCTTTTTATTTTTACTAAATTTTGATTTTTTTGTGTTTTAGGTGGGTACCTACCTACCTTTACTGTGTAACTAACGGTCACTAAGCCGTTGTTATCTATTAAAACGTACAAGTACTTTTGCTACTGCGCTTTAGTGCTTATTTAAAATTTTTAACGTTGTTTCACGAATTTTTTTGAATTTTTTTAAATTTTAACCTTATTTTTTTGTAGCTACCCACTTAAATATTTTTTTATTGTGCTGCAATTGATTAGGCTCACGCTACACTCACCTTAGTTTGGTCTCGTTTTACTTTAATTTTTTTAACTATCGTAATCATGGTTGAACGTTCAGTAAATTTTCTTTCGCTTCAAAAGTCAGAACTTGAATACGAAATGGCCTTGCGTGGTCAAACCCCAGCTGATTCGGTTCAAGAATTGCGAAAACAGATTGTTAAACTATCTAAAGATCTTCCTTCCGAAAATATTTTAACTTCACACTTGCCTCCATCTGAGGATATTGAGGGTGTTAAGGCCTCTCTTGAAAAATCTTTTAAAAATTTAAAATCTTTAAAATCTAAATTTGAAAAAAACTTATTCTTAAGAACTGAAGTTTTGCTAAATCATATATACCATAGGTTGAATAGAATCGAGGTTGATGATGATTCCTTGCTGGTTTTTGCAAGAAACTAGAACTTGCGAAGGCAAAAGCCATTGATTTTAAAGAACCGAATTTGACAAACGATTCACTTGCTCCTGACTTTACTTATTCTAATAAATCTAGGAATTCTACTCCCAGACAACTAAATACTAATCTTGGAAATTCAAAACCAAAACCAATTGCCTCTTTAAACTCTAAAAATAATAAATCTTTACATTGTTTCCGCTGTGGAATGAATAACCACAACACTAACAAATGCCTGAAGTCTAGAGAACTAGTTTGCTTCAAATGTGGTAACAAAGGTGTTAAGACTCCGGAGTGCACTAAGTGTAATCTGCCAAAAAACGAATAGGTTCTGTCTCTTCATGTTCCAAAAGTAGTCCCAAACATCCCACTACAGAAGAGACATATTTTGAACCTCCATCTGATGACTACCGACCATATTTATCCGTTGAAGTACTTGGCCTTAAAGTTAAGGGTTTGTTGGACTGTGGTGCTTCTTGTTCTGTCTTAGGTAATAACTGCCATTCTTTATTTTTAAATATTGGTATCCCGTATTACAAATTGGATATTCCAATAAGGTTAAGTGTTGCCAGCGGACAAAAATTAATTTGTAATGAATACATGTTACTGCCCATTTCTTATAAAAATGAGGTGAAAATTCTTAAATTTATTATTCAACCAGAAATAAATATTCCTATACATTTTGGAATTAATTTTTGGAAAGCTTTCAACTTAGCTCCTGATATATTTAAAAATGATTGTCAACTAGAAAATAAAAATAGTTTGTCAATTTTCTCTAATCCTTCTGATAACAATACCTTTGATTCTTTAACCTCTGAACAACAGAAGCAAATTGATGAGATAAAATCTTTGTTTAATACCATTCATACCGAAAAGGACATTTTAAACTTTCCTATTCCTAAAGATGCAAAAGACATCAAAAAATTTCTTAGTCTGGCCGGTTGGTATCGTCGGTTCATAGACAATTTTTCTAAAATATCTCGTCCTTTATCTCGCTTAACTAGCAAAAAGATTCCTTTTACATGGTCGTCTGAAGCTGATGAAGCTTTCAATAAACTTAAAACATCATTGGTCTCTGCACCAATACTGAAAGGTCCTAATTATGATTTACCTTTCAACATACATACTGATGCTTCTTCCTACGCCATAGGTGCTGTACTTACACAAAAGATTGACAATGTTGACCATCCCATTGCTTACTGCAGCCGCACTCTTGATGCGCGGGAAATAAATTACTCAGTCACTCATAAAGAAATACTAGCGGTGATCTATGCTTTAGAACAGTACCATTCTTACATAAAAGGTAAAAAATGTTTTATTATTACTGACCATTCTTCATTACTTTGGCTTTCCAATCTTAAAAACCCTATTGGTCGTCTTAAAAGATGGGCCTCAATTCTCAGTCATTATAACTTTGAAATTATTCATAGAAAGGGTAAAGAACCTATCATTTCTGATCATTTATCCAGTATTAAAATTAACTCCATATTTGACACTCAGTCAACTTCTGATGAGTGGTACAAATCTCTTTATGAAAAATGCTCTAAAACTCCATCTAGGTATCCTAATTATAAAATTGAAAATAATAAACTATATAGACTTTCTAAAAATAAATATAATTCTGTTTCTCAATTTGAATGGAAACAAATAATTCCTTCTGAAAAACGTCTTGAAATCTTACAAAAGTATCATGATGATCCAACTGCTGGTCATTTTGGTGTTGCAAAAACTCATAAAAAGATTTCTAATTGGTTCTTTTGGCCATCTCTCTTTCAAGATGTTAAAAACTATGTTAAATCTTGTGACATATGCAACTGTTACAAGCCTCTAAATGTCAAACCTGCTGGTTTAATGGGAAATCCTAAATGTGTATCTCAACCAGGAGAAGCCTTATCTTGCGACATTCTTGGACCTTTTCCACCTTCTTATTCTCAAAACAAATATTTACTAGTATGTTGTGACTATTTTAGTAAATATGTGACTATTTTTCCTTTGAGAACTGTGACTGCCAAAAATGTGGTCAAATGTATGGAAAAAGGCATATTCCTAATACATGGTGTGCCAAAATATGTTTATGTAGATAATGGTCCACAATTTATAGCTAAAGAATTTAGAGAATTGATCAGTAAATATCAGATTCCTCACTTATTTTACAATCCAGTATATCACCCCCAAACTAACCAAACTGAGAGGGTAAACCGTGAAATTGTTAGATCCATTGCTTCCTATGTGCGTTCTGATCATCGAAATTGGGATAAGAACATATCTGAGGTGCAATGTGCTCTTAACACTTCTGTTCATGAATGTACCAAATATACCCCTTTCTATCTATTACATGGTAGGGAAATGATATTGGATGGTTCATTTTATAACCTTGACCAACCCATAGACAGAGCTTACATCTCCATTGATCATACTTACTCATTCTCTGATTCATTAAAAGAGCTAAAATCTATCTTTGAAAAAGTCAAAAATAACCTTAAAAAGGCACATAATAAAAACTCGCATTATTATAACCTGCGTAAACGGCATGTTGAACTTAAAGTAGGGCAATTTGTTTTTAAAAGATGTTTTCCTCAATCTAATGCTGCAAAACACTTCTCTGCTAAATTAGCCCCTAAATTTGAAAAATGTGTCATTTCTGAAAAATATTCACCCTTGGTTTGGTTTAAAATCCTTATCGGGGAAATTTCTTGGCCGGTGGCATATAACAGATATTGTACGCCCTGGTGATTCTGTTTCTGACTAAGAAACACATTTCTCTAATACTTTCTTATTGTGTGGTAACAATATCAATAAAGAATAGAACCTTGTCATAACATTGCGTTCATTCTCCTAGTTATTAATCTCTCTAATAGTTAAACTTAGTTTTATGTTATTCACATTGAAGTCTTAACTTCAACTTAAAATACTTTGTCTCATAAGTATCTCTTTATTCCCTAAGAAAGGAATAATTTTCTTTTATAAAAATTTATATAATAGTATGTCTATTCTAGTACATATTACTCTAAGCTCGGAAATTAATTTTCCTATCCATATAAATAAGTTTTAATCTTTAAACTTTAATGTTTGGTCATCTCTTTGTATTCCAACAGAGTGTCCAGTAACTAAATCTCATTCATATCTCTGAATGAAGGTGATACTCCATCACTTACCTCTTTGTAAATAAACAACAAATCAGTAAAATACGTTTATTAACACTAGTACTTTTATCTGAAAATAAAATTTAGGTATTCTATTTTAACCAACAGATATAACCATAGTAATTGGTAGGTTTTATGTCTGTCTCATTACATGTTAGTCAGTCTTTGTTTTGCATGAAACAACAGTAGTTGTTAGTTTTCTTTTTATCATATAGACTTAGCCGCACGGATAGGTGATAAGTTATTTCTATAACAGTTTAAGTTATGTAGGTGTAGTATAGGTATTGTTAGGTATTAATGATATCCACTAGTTGCTAGGTAGCTAGGTACACACTTTCTTTGTAGTATTTTATGGTTTCAACCTTGTCACAAGTTCAAAATTTTTTCCCTTTTGTCCGAGGAATTTTTCTTCGAATTATTTTATTTTAAAATTTTAAATTTTAAAATAAAATAATTCTTACCACCTAAAACGGTGCTGTAACACTTTTTTTTACGTAATCTAAGTAATTCCTGAAAACAATTTATAATTTGTTTACTTTTAATGGTTAAGTTCAATGACATTAGTTGAAAGGTCAATCTGTCACTTCATTTTGACGTTTTGCCCGTTCCGTTCCACGAACGCTTTGAGATGTTTTGATGAAATCTTAGTAATCCAAACATTATTTCTTAATTAACAACTTTCGTTTATTCGTTTTCTTATAAAAGAATATAAAATTAAATAAGTAAATTAAACTACATTAGTTCTGCAGTATCTTTCTTCTAAAAAACATGAAACGGAACAAAGCACCGTGTCACAGATAAATTTCTGATCATAACCCTTCTAATAGATTAATCGATTGGTAATCGATGACAATCGATTAGTAGTCGCTTTTAGAGTTTTAACTACAAAATTATGATTTTTCGATAGAAATATTTTAATTGAATAGTTTTATCGCATGCAATTAACTTATAAATAAAATTCTTCACGATTTGAGTCTCGTTCTGGTATTTTCAGTGTTTTACTTTGAGATTTGGCAAATCGCTAGGTGTCCGAAGCTGTTAGTTTTTTTTAATTGTCTGACATGACATGATCATGCACTTTTCTCTTGTCCTTTTTGGCTCCAAACCATGAAGTGAAGGAAGCAAAATTATCCTTTTTGAGTCTTAATTTGTAGGGCTGCGGCCCATTTTTATAATTTAAAATAACTTTAAAACCCATGCAGTAAACATGGTAAGAAATCCTTTTGGAAATAATATCATTTCATGAATTGCGAACATCGACCCGTCATGTGCTAAACCGCGTGTTCTTTTGTTCCAGGGTTTTTTCTTTTTTTTTTGTTCTTATGTCTGTACATAAGTTTTAACACTGTTTAACAGTGCCTTTTTTAGTTTTCTGGTCTAATCCTTAGTACCAGCCTCATCTTTGATGTAATCAAACCTTGAATTACACTCCACTTATCATGATGGAGATTGTCTCATATCTTCCATCGCCAATATGAAGTGGTGACCAACGCTTCATACTTCAAGCATCCTGTACTGTTCCGTACCTACTCAAGATGGGAAGTTGTATTTACTGATCAACGGCCTTGTCACCAAGAGAGGGACGAAAACCTCACCGATGACATCCTTGGAAAGCTCTTACATGGTGGAGGTTCAGCAGTAATCAACCATTCTACTGTATGTATGGTAACTTTAAATAACTTAGTGATAAGTTTTACAAGTTAATCTTTTGACCGTAAGCTGGATATATATAATAAACGATAAACTGTTCTGAGAAATAAATGTAATTCTTTAAATTCAATCTTTCTCTTTATTTATCTCTGAAATCGCTTGCTGCAGCGTATAAGGCGCCCTTATCTTCTATAAATTCTAATACGCTGTACTCCAGGTGCGGAAGAGCCAACTCCCTGAACATGTTCCAGCCTAACTGAGTAAGCCGCATTTCACTTGAGCTTAAACTATAACACCGAACGCTCACCCTTTAACTCTCAATAGTCGCCCTGTGGGAGAAAACCGTTACACCGCCACTGGTGAGTAGTATACTGGTGAACGATAGCGGAGCTAGGGGTGAGTAGTATACTGGTGAACTATAGCGGAGCTAGGGGTGAGTAGTATACTGGTGAACGATAGCGGAGCTAGGGGTGAGTAGTATACTGGTGAACTATAGCGGAGCTAGGGGTGAGTAGTATACTGGTGAACTATAGCGGAGCTAGGGGTGAGTAGTATACTGGTGAACGATAGCGGAGCTAGGGGTGAGTAGTATACTGGTGAACTATAGCGGAGCTAGATGTGAGTAGTATACTGGTGAACTATAGCGGAGCTAGGGGTGAGTAGTATACTGGTGAACTATAGCGGAGCTAGGGTTGAGTAGTATACTGGTGAACTATAGCGGAGCTAGGGGTGAGTAGTATACTGGTGAACTATAGCGGAGCTAGGGGTGAGTAGCTATACTGGTGAACTATAGCGGAGCTAGAGGTGAGTAGCTATACTGGTGAACTATAATGGAGCTAGCGGTGAGTAGCTATACAGGTGAACTATAGCGGAGCTAGGGGTGAGTAGCTATACTGGTGAACTATAGCGGAGCTAGAGGTGAGTAGTATACTGGTGAACTATAGCGGAGCTAGGGGTGAGTAGTATACTGGTGAACTATAGCGGAGCTAGGGGTGAGTAGTATACTGGTGAAATATAGCGGAGCTAGGGGTGAGTAGTATACTGGTGAACTATAGCGGAGCTAGGGGTGAGTAGTATACTGGTGAACGATAGCGGAGCTAGGGGTGAGTAGTATACTGGTGAACTATAGCGGAGCTAGGCGCGAGTAGTATACTGGTGAACTATAGCGGAGCTAGGGGTGAGTAGTATACTGGTGAACTATAGCGGAGCTAGGGGTGAGTAGTATACTGGTGAACTATAGCGGAGCTAGGGGTGAGTAGTATACTGGTGAACTATAGCGGAGCTAGGGGTGAGTAGTATACTGGTGAACGATAGCGGAGCTAGGGGTGAGTAGTATACTGGTGAACTTTAGCGGAGCTAGGGGTGAGTAGTATACTGGTGAACGATAGCGGAGCTAGGGGTGAATAGTATACTGGTGAACGATAGCGGAGCTAGGGGTGAGTAGTATACTGGTGAACTATAGCGGAGCTAGGGGTGAGTAGTATACTGGTGAACGATAGCGGAGCTAGGGGTGAGTAGTATACTGGTGAACTATAGCGGAGCTAGGGGTGAGTAGTATACTGGTGAACTATAGCGGAGCTAGTGGTGAGTAGTATACTGGTGAACTATAGCGGAGCTAGGGGTGAGTAGTATACTGGTGAACTATAGCGGAGCTAGGGGTGAGTAGTATACTGGTAAACTATAGCGGAGCTAGGGGTGAGTAGTATACTGGTGAACTATAGCGGAGCTAGGGGTGAGTAGTATACTGGTGAAATATAGCGGAGCTTGGGGTGAGTAGTATACTGGTGAACGATAGCGGAGCTAGGGGTGAGTAGTATACTGGTGAACTATAGCGGAGCTAGGGGTGAGTAGTATACTGGTGAACGATAGCGGAGCTAGGGGTGAGTAGTATACTGGTGAACTATAGCGGAGCTAGGGGTGAGTAGTATACTGGTGAACTATAGCGGAGCTAGGGGTGAGTAGTATACTGGTGAACTATAGCAGAGCTAGGGGTGAGTAGTATACTGGTGAACTATAGCGGAGCTAAGGATGAGTAGTATACTGGTGAACTATAGCGGAGCTAGGGGTGAGTAGTATACTGGTGAACTATAGCGGAGCTAGGGGTGAGTAGTATACTGGTGAACTATAGCGGAGCTAGGGGTGAGTAGTATACTGGTGAACGATAGCGGAGCTAGGGGTGAGTAGTATACTGGTGAACTATAGCGGAGCTAGGGGTGAGTAGCTATACTGGTGAACGATAGCGGAGCTAGGGGTGAGTAGTATACTGGTGAACTATAGCGGAGCTAGGGGTGAGTAGTATACTGGTGAACGATAGCGGAGCTAGGGGTGAGTAGTATACTGGTGAACGATAGCGGAGCTAGGGGTGAGTAGTATACTGGTGAAATATAGCGGAGCTAGGGGTGAATAGTATACTGGTGAACGATAGCGGAGCTAGGGGTGAGTAGTATACTGGTGAACGATAGCAGTAGGTGATTATTGGGCGTTCTGGAACACATTCACTCCAGGTCTCTCACGTCCGTTCGATCCCTGTCGTGAAGTGTTCCAAACTGCCCAATAATCACCTCGATCGCTGTAGTAAAAACTGTTTCAGGAAGACCAGTTAAATGTATGAAAATATGGTTAAACTCCCTAGTTCCTACCTACTCGCGATGAATAAATATAAAATATACTTTATGTAAAACTTACATGCTGCTAAGCTCACTGCACACCAAATCATTTGTATTGCACTCATTATAATATAGTAACACTGATTTATGCACGATGCTTAAACCGATAATGGATCACACTCGGCGGCTGACATTATGGAACTTATCGTTTTGTTTTAGACCGATTGTTCGTGTCAGTGGCCAAATTTGGTCGATGGCACCTGAAGTCGAATTTCGATCATAACGCTTAGGAAAATATCATTCTTCGGCCGATTGCTCATGCCCATCGCCCATTGGCTGGTGGCACCTCAGAAATGAATTTCCATCACGATACGATACGATTAAGAACATCGGATAATAGTCAATGCCAAAGCTGAGGAAATTATCATTCTTCGGCTGATTGCTCGTGCCGTTCACCTAGTGGTTGTTGGCACCCAGATATGATAATTCCAAAGATAAGGCAAATATACCTCCAAAGAACTCAACAGGTAATTGGTGCCGGTGACCAAATTAGGTTGGCGACACCTAAAACAACGAAAAGATTACCACTTTATGCTGCCATCGAGAGATGGGTGACCGCCCATCTATCCAGTTTTCGGGTTTTCTCATAACCTGCACTGCACTGTTCACTTACGCAGACGACAAGACTATGACTCGAATGCAAGTGCATTGCGTCATGGTTCAAACTGTGTGATTGAAAAAAATCGCACATAATGCATTGAGTTAAGGAATGGTTTAAATTGAATATTATAATTCACTTATCACGTTTATCTATGCAGTGGTATTGACTTTTGTAAGGTAAGCAAATAGGTAAGCCACATTACCACCGTGAGAATAAATTCGAAACATAAACTAGTTAGAGCACACGGTTTGTCTCGTTATTTTTATATTTATTATCTTTTAAGGTTTTTGATTTAATTTTTCATGAAATAAAATCATTGATTTCATAAACACATATTCTCTGAATATCGTCAAAAAGCCCAGTTAATAATAAATAAAATAATCAGTTTCGTTAAAAGTGTATTTTTTTTCTTTTGGGCACAAATTGACATTTAGATCTCTTGTAAAACGAAATAACAAAGGTTATTGGGCATATTTGACCCACTTGATGAATGTTTGCGTACAGAGACCAAACCAGTTTCAAATTGAAGTTTCAATCCCACTTTTCAAAATATGTATTATTTTTTTATGTACCGACCGGCAGAAAAAAAAGTTATTTTACATTAAGTGTTTTATTGTATGTTTAATGTTATTAAACTTTTGTTAATAAAACAGAAGTTTTTACTTTAAGCATTGTGAAAATGTGTGGTACAAGCATAATAAACGTTTTATTATCTTTATTTATTTTATTTTTAATTAAAGTGCTGTGACATAATGATAAAAAATTAAACGTGTCCTGCAAGAATGTGACCCATACCACTGAGTAGCAGACACATTTATCTACATACCTAGCCCGATTTAGTTTGTGTACGCTGTAGGTCAAATGTTCGAACAAAATGCCCAATGACCTTTTTGTTATAAGTATGAAATATTTATGCAAAACATCAGAATAAGTTAAACAAAGTCAATAAATTAATCCGTTGATCCAATTTTTTTTACATAATACTTTTGAAAAACATAAGTTTTTGTCATTAAGGTACATAAAGCTTAGTAAACTGTGCTAATTACTGAAATAAATATTTTTACTTAAACTTGCTTTCTGATATCAATAAGCTAAAACAAACGATGACAAAAGCGCAGCGAACTTAATGATAATTATAAAATATATAAAACATAGTTTCATAAAACATCTCAACTTTTCTGAACCATTATTGTTATATTATATCTGAGGGAATCGAACCCATTGAAGTTTAATTTACTACCACCGCTAAGCCAGTCGATTATAACCAACGATGCAGATTTAGACCTTAGCTCTGATAAAGCCGTGTGTACACAATGCAGCTTTGTTTTGAATTACAAACCTATTGTAATATTAGTGCGCTTACGGATATTATTATATAGTTTCATAAAATTAAACATGCTTCTGGTGTTTGATTTTATTTGATGATTGCGATAAGTCGCATGGTTATTATCTCTGACTTAAATGCATGCTGTGGGTTCGAGTTTGTGTGGATATTTCGTGATGAAGATAAAATTTTGCATTTTTTAAGTAGTCATTGTTTTTAATAGGTAGTTATTTAAGGATGGCTCACGTTGTTTTAGTAGCTTCTTAGTTTTTAAATGCCTACCTAATCATTCAAAACTTCATTACTTCAAGAACTACGAGAAATTCATACTTATTTAATTTAACTTTATTTAGATATCATTACAAAATAATCATTTAAACTATTCAAATACCTCAAATACACAAATGTGAAAATAAATCAATAGAGTAAGACATTACCATTTTAACCATTATGTACATAGCCTTAACTACATATTGTCGGCTTATTTGAATATCAAGTTTGCGACATTAAACTGATACTACTTCCGTTCCGTAATATAAAATGTTTATTTTGCAAATACTTAATAATTACAATTAACTTTGGTAAAATATGTAATAACGATTTCCAGTGGTTGTAAACCGTCACGTATTTATATTTAATACATTATATTTTAATAGAAAGTTTGGAACTAAATAATCCTGAACAAATTTAGTTTGAAGTTTAACTTAAGTATATCATTATCACATGAGGAGTGACAAGAACCTGTTTCAGTTTCAGGTCCAGTTTATTTTATAAATTTTTGTGGTGCTCTGTCAAATAAAATATTTAATATTAAAAAACAACAAAAAGTTTCGCATTTTTTTTACTTACAATATAATTTTCCATTAAACTGAAGATTTTTCAAATAATAAACACACGAATATAATAAAATGTTTTTCACTCCTGATTAAGAAATTATTGAAGATTCAGCAAAAACAACCTATTTAAAACGATTTCCGATCAATAAGTGTCACAAATTGTGGTGCTGCTCCGTCACTATTAGCAAAGACACTCTGCCTCTCCGTCACCAGCGGTTTGCCAGTCATCCATCCTGACTGCTCCATCCTCTCTCTGCGTGAGCACTCTGCCAGCCCCTGCCCAGCGCCAGCGCCCCGCCCGCCCACACGCTGACCATCAGCCAGCTGCTCTGCCATCACCGCAAGCTCACTGTACAACTCACACGAGCAAAACGAGGATCCGTGCTAGTGCCATAATGTTCGTAAGTTGTTATTTTACTAAATGATTTTCTAGTGATGAATACTAATCCGATAAGGTAAATTTGTAAACGTGCTTAAGTTACTATCGTGTTTGTGTGAAAAGTTTTAAATCTCGATCTTATTACTTTACCACAATGATATCAAACGCGATGGTAACGTTTGCATATTTGCAAACTTACACTCGGCCCTCTGTTCAATTTGAGTTTCAAACGTAACAAATAAAAAGGAAATATTTTTTTATCAAATCTAAATTCATTCGGGAGTAAATTTTATCTTAAATTCTGTAAATTATTAATTATCTAATGTTAGTAATAATAACTTGCAGGTCGGACTCCGAATACTACAAAAATAAGCACACTTTAAAATTTAAGTCTTAGATTGTTATTATTAAAATATCACTTTTATAGTTACATTTACAACAATTACTTAGGTACTTATATTTTTTCCTTTACATTTTACATACTTACTATTTTATGGCTAAGTTTATTCAACATGTAATCTTGACGTACACTATATTTTAAGAGTTATGATATGATATGTGATGTGTGCGTATCTTTGGTCGTTTATTTATATCCAGTTTTTTTTTTAGTTCCAAGAAAGAGCCGAAACCTGCAAAAGCGGTAAAAAGGAAGGCGCCAACATCAAAAAAGTCATCTGCACCGGCTGCAACAAAGTCAACTGGGTGGCAAATTGACTCAGACAGTGAGGAAGAGGCGGTGGCTCGACGACGAGGCAGCGAGAGCCAGCCCTTGCAGTCGTGCTTGTCGCGGCGTGTCGCCGACGGGGTCCTGCGCCGCACCGCCCAGAGAGACGGTGATACTTACATTGAAGTAAAGGTGTACAACACCAAAGACATATTGAAGGTGGAGCCCAAAGATCGCTGGGAACAGGCGGTAATCTCCCTGAAATATCGAGCAGATTCCGATGCTCCAGAGTTGATTCCACTTAAGGAGGCGCTCAAGCTCTGCAAAAAAAACTTCACCGAGGAAGGAAAAGTTTTTAGCTTTAAGAAAAAGTAATAACTTAGTTATAGGAGATATTTTTTTTTATTAACTTCTATATTTTTAGGATATTTTTTTTGTATTTTAATTTTATAATATATTATTTAAGATACTTAAAAAACTTAACTTAGTAGTACTAGTACTAAATAAATAAATAAAATAAATAGATAAACTTTAACAAACATTTACTTATTATGAGTTAAACTCTATTCCCTAAAAATAAATAATATTTGGTTTATACATATAATATTAAAAAATAACCTATTCAACCAGTCCATTCAATAAAATATCACTGATTTTGGCAGCTTAGGATAATAATTCGCTTTTATTATATTCTTCCTACTACCTACTTAACGATATGGCAAGCAAAACAGTGTATTGCACAGTTTGTGACATATCCGTTAAAAGTAAAGCATTCTCAGCCCATTTGAGAAGTAATATCCATAAAAATAATAGTTCCATCGAAATAAGTGACGGAATTGAAAAAATAAGCAGTGCATTTCGAAGTCGAATCGCATCGTACAGGGTTCGAGCGCTGACGATGGCTGATAGCGGTGACGACACGGATGACGTCAGCGTGTGTCCGCCGGCTGAGTTCCTGTCTCAGCTTCGCTCTCGCGTGCATAACTTGTTATCTGCAAGACAGGCAACCTATAGTTCTATTAAGGTGAATTTTGAATTTTTCGCCGAGTTTAAGTTACCGAAAACTAGCGCTAGTGAAATCAAATCATTTGCTTTTGGTCAAAATGTTGTGTTGCATCATAATTATGATTTTAATGATCTGTTTTCAAAAATTGTTAGCTCCATTGTAACAAGTATTGACGAATTTGAGGAAAAAGATAGCGGTTGGTCTTTTGTAAGAAATTTATACTTAGAAGTTAATATCAACAAGTATAATCCATTGAGAGCCGCCCGGTTTATTGAGTTGCCGCGAAATTTAAAACTAAAGCATGCTTGCATTAACATACAAAATAATGACTCCTTCTGCTTTTTATGGTGCATAGTAGCCGCATTGTTTCCAGCTAAGAACAATGCACACCGAACATCTTCATATCCTCACTTTGAGAATGTTCTGAATATTCAAAATATGACGTATCCAGTTGGGTTTTCAGATATTAAGATTTTCGAGAAAAATAATCACCAAATCAGCGTTAATGTGTACGGTCTCGCAAACAAGTCTAACATTGTTGGACCTCTCTATAAACGCAGAGCAAAAAGAAACATCATGTCAACTTATTACTATTAGAAAAAGGTGAATTTAAACATTATTGTTTAATAAAAAATTTGAGCAGATTACTGAGACCTCAGTTAACAAAACATCACGGAAAAAATTTATTTTGTGACGATTGTATGATATTTTTTAATAGCGAACAAAATTTGAATACTCATATTTGTAGCGGTGTCCGGACGGTATTGCCTGATCCAGGCACTGTTATTCAATTCAAACATTTCGATAGAATGCAAGATATGCCATTTGTTATATATGCGGATTTCGAATCCTTATTAGTGCCTGAATCAAGTACTGATGGATTGCTCTCGAATAATACATCCATTTTGCAAAAACATTTTGCCTGCCGCATTTGCATATTACGTTGTTTGTTCGTATGATAGCTCTCAAAATAAATACATGTCATATCGTGGTCAGGATTGTGTTGAAAAGTTTCTTGAATATCTTGGCGAAGATGTAACTAATATACACAAAATTTTAAAACAATCAATTCCAATGACTTCACTAACATCTGATGAGCAAAAGAGCTTTGATGATTCAAAATATTGCTTCCTTTGTGATCAGTTATTGTTCGACGATAAAGTTAGAGATCATTGTCATTTGACAGGAAAGTATTGTGGTCATGCTTACTGCAACTTGCAATATTGTGTACCAAAATTCATTCCAGTATTTTTTCATAATTTATCCGGGTACGATAGTCATTTATTTATTCGGCAGTTGGGAGCGACACCGGGTAACATTAAAGTTATAGCAAAAACTAAAGAAAACTACATATCATTTACAAAGTTTTTTAGTGTAGGACGTGAGGAATACATGCCAGTTAGATTTGTAGATTCATTTAAATTTTTAGGCACTAGTTTAGAAAAGCTTGCAGGAAATTTAAATAAAAATGATTTTTTTCACTTACATCACTTTTTCCCTAAAATGGAACATTTTGATTTACTTAGACGTAAAGGTGTGTATCCATATGAGTATATGACAAATTGGAATTGCTTTGATGAAGACAGGTTACCACCACGAAAATGTTTTTACAGTAGTTTAACCGGTGAAACTGTTTCAGAGTCAGATTATTGTCATGCTCAATGTGTTTGGACAACGTTCAATTTGAAAAATCTAGGCGAATATACTGATTTATATCTTAAAACGGATGTCATTTTACTTGCCGATGTTTTTGAAAATTTTCGTCAAACTTGTAAAATTAATTACAGATTAGATCCTGCATTTTACATGACGGCACCTGGCCTAAGTTTTGACGCAATGTTACTTAAAACTAAAGTAAAATTGGAACTTATAGAAAATCTAGAAATTTTACGTATGATTCAAAAAGGAATCCGTGGTGGTGTGTGTTTGTGCTCTACTAGATATACGCTAAGGCAAATAACAAGTACATATCAAATTACGATCCGTCTGTGCCCGATAATTATTTACTGTACATTGATTGTAATAACTTATATGGTTATGCAATGTGTTCTTATTTGCCTTATTCAAATTTCGAACTCATAAGCCAAACGGAAATTAGTGAACTTAGTATTCTTCATGTACCTAATGATTCAGAGTTTGGTTATATCTTAGAAGTAGATTTAGAGTACCCAGAGCATCTACACGACTTGCACAATGACTTACCTTTTTGTCCCCAAAAATTTACACCACCCAGTTCTAAAAACCCTAAATTGATTCCAAATTTGTACGATAAATTTTACTACGTAATTCACTACGTGCATTTGAAAACGTGCCTCAAACATGGTTTACTGTTAAAAAAAATTCATAGAGTAATTAAATTTAAACAAAGCCCATTTCTTAAGCAATATATAGATTTGAATACGGAACTGCGTCAAAAGGCTAAGTCAACATTTGAACAGGACTTTTTCAAATTATTAAATAACAGTATTTTTGGGAAAACTTTAGCGGATACTGAAAAAAGATTGAGCGTATATTTAGTCAATAAGTGGAATGACACCAGAAATAAAACGAAAAAATGTTATACAGCTGAGCAATTAATTTCAAGGCCAAATTTTCATAGTTGTACGGTTTTCGCAGAAAATTTTGTAGCTGTGCAAATGAAACCTGATTCAGTGATTTTAGATAAACCTATTTACATAGGATTCACTGTTCTCGAAATATCCAAAAATCACATGTATGATTTCCACTACTCTATTACAAAACCGTTTTATGGTTCCAATTTAAAACTATGTTACACCGATACTGATAGTTTTTTGTACTCATCGAGGCAACGGACATTTACGAAGACATAAAATCCAATTTTCAACAGTACTTTGACACAAGCAATTACATGGAAAATAATCAGTATAATATAGTTCCGAGGAACAAAAAGGTCCCTGGATTATTTAAAGACGAGATGGGAGGGCAACTTATCACTTAATTCGTGGGTTTGAGATCTAAGTTATATTGTGTAAAAACTCAAGACAAAGAGATAAAAAAGGCAAAAGGGGTAAAAAAATCTGTAGTAAAAAAATGGATTTTAAAGATTATAATAAAGTGCTACTTCTTAATAAGTCACTTAAAAAGAAAAATGTATTATTCAAGTCTTTGAAACACGAGATTTTTACGCAAGCCGTTAACAAAGTTGCTCTATCTTCAAACGATAAACGCATTGTACTTAAAGACAAAATATCTACATTGTCCTGGGGACATAAATCAAGCCTTTTCTGAGATTTTTTGTTTGGACTGGTTGAAAAAATAATAGAGTACCTAGTGAACACTTTATTGTCAATTTTTTAATACTGTTATTTAAGTATATTATAAGTATAATTATCAATATGTGTGATTCGTTTATAAATCGTGAATTCAGAATTAAAAGAGCAGTGTTCAGCAAAATCTATGCTTATTTTTGTATCACTTTACAGTCTAAAACATATGTTCTGTATCCTTGTAATAAGTAAATAAATGAATACAAATTTTATAATATATATTTTAGTATAGGTACGTTAGTAATACTTTAAATAAATAGTATGTATGTAAGTTGTTGTTTTATTCTGAATCTAATTACCTTTTACCATTTTACTTCATAGCCAGCGAGGATTTATAAAATATAAATGACAAAAACAAGTTCTAACTTGTCTAATTCTGATTGCATCGCGGCACGTGTTTGCCGCTTTGTCAGCAATACGTTTCCACTTACATAACATAATAAGGTATCGACATCAGGAGCAAGTTCTAACTTGTCCAATTTTAGGAGCTGTGTCAGCTATAGGTTTACATACAAACTCACACGATCACAAATCAAAGGTATAATATTCGTGTTAACTGCAATTGTATATTTATTTTCATAAGAACATCGAAGATGGTAAGTTGCTTTTTAAATATAAGTTGAATGTATTTACACAATAAATATATGACTCATATTATTTGTTTCAGGCCATGTCAGTGAACACCGAGCTTCTCGTAGAAGACCTGCGCTCACCATCTCCGGTCTTACAAAACGCGCAGGACCCTCTAGAAGGATGGACGCAGATGATCCCGCCTTGGGTTGTAGAGCCACCACACGAAGAAACGCTGTTGGTGCTCAAAATACGGAAGGCGGCGTATGACACGCAGAAGAGGAAGCGAAAGAAGAGATCGTCCTTCCTCAAGCACTCACACAACACGCAGCAGTCCTTCGTGGTGAAGAGCCCGCCGAAGAAAGGACGACGTCTAATTAAAATTGAGATAGTAGACCTAGAGCAAGAAGCGCTGGGTGACTCGTCGGAGGATGCCCTACTGTCTGCGCAGTATGTGGTGTCGGAAGACATGGACCAGATTATGGACCAGGCGGAAGGTCTAATAAGCAACATATCAAAAAAAATATGTGGTTACAGCTATAGTTTTTAAAGCTTTGAATCAAATTATTTTTGTAAATTAAAGTTCTCATGTAGGTTTTATGCGTAACATCTCTAGTTACTTATAAACCTATAGAGATACATTTAAAGATAATACCTACTTACATTTAAAATTTTTGAAGGCTAGATTTAGTTGTACAAATGTAAAAACATTTTTTACTGTGTAATTAAGGTTTATTAAATAAGAATGTAATAAAATTACCTTTTAATGAATTAAACTTTAAAGGAATTATGTCGTTTTATTTCTATATAAAACGTAATTAGGTAGGTAAATGAAAAAAAGATTTTAAATGTACACTTATTTATTTATTGAAAAAATCATACATTGGTATTTTATTTTCTAATATCCATTTTCTTATACAAATTACATTTTTCAAAGCACAATATTTTATATGGTTAAAACAATTGTATGCAAACATATCTTTACAGTAAAGTTTACTTTGAGTTTCTAGATTAGGTATACCCTTAACACTAATATCTAAAACATTTTCATGACCACATAATTCACGCACCCATTTAACTTTCTCTTCTCCTTTCACTATGATTTTGCGTTCTCTAAGGTAAGGTTTAATGAGTCTTTTAAATTCTCTGTAGTCAATATATCCCTCACTCCATCGGTATCCTCTGTTTCTTTCTATCCACCAAACATGTTTCCTTTCTTCGAGAGTCAGTGTAGAGAATGGATATGGAAGTTTAATTAAAAAGATTTGAGTGTGTTCAGATGTGCCTATAACTAATTCTTTTAATATTAATTCATTTTTATCATTTTTAAAACCTTGCACATCCACTATTATAATATCTTTATTCATGATAGTTTTTTAACGATGTTACTCAGAGGCTTATATTCAAATATGCAGTCGTTCAGTATAAGGCAATATGCGGCGGTCTGATCAGGTATCTCTTGATCTGCTTCTATTTCCACACGAACGTCAATTGATCCCTTTAGCGTTTCGTGTTGGCGAGAACAGTCAACAACAAATAAGGGGGAAATTTCTTTGAACTCTTTCAAACTCAACAACGGCTCTGGTCTACGACCATGATAAGACTGCTGAAATCTTGCATACTGTTCGTATATTAACGAAAACTTGTTGTCAGCAAAATTAATATTCAGTCCTTCATAAGGGTAATATGATGAATTTAAAAATACTCTTACATCACGAATAAAGCAATGATCGAACTCTGCCATAGACTCTTTCGCATTATGTTTACGATTAGTTTGAAAAGCAATAACTACAAATCGTGGTTTTTCAACCTGTGATGAGGTTTTAATAGACCAAGCGTGTTTACGTGTTTTGGGTAGTAATGGATACTCATACAAGTCCCAATTACGAAATGCTACTGTAATGGGACGATCTTTTTCTAAATCTATATATATAAAATTCAAAGTCCTGACTGAGTGAGATATCAACGCACAGCCCAAACCGCTGAACCTAGAGACTTGAAATTTTGCACACAGATACTTTATACAGTGTAGGCATCCACTAAGGAAGGATTTTTGAAAATTCCATCCCTAAGGGGATGAAATAAGGGATGAAAGTTTGTATGAAAGTCCCTCAGTTTTGAAGCTAGGATCTTCAAATTTTGTGTTTAGGCTGATGATTGAAAATAAATAAATACGTGTCTCAGCGTTTTTCAAAATTCTACCCCCAAAGGGGTGAAAAGGGGGATGAAGTTGTGTTTAGAAGATAATCCTTCATTTTTGAAGTAGAAATCGCTAGATTTGTAATTTAGGCTTATGGATGGAAATCTAACGCAACGCATATTGTATTGGTATAATTTCAACCCCCATGGTGATGAAATGGGGGTGCAATGGGGTAAATAAACCTAAAAATCGATATGGATGTCGTTATTGGGGTTTTCTGGGATGAAGATTGCGAAAATGACATTTATTTTGAAGTCCAACACGGTCGACATGATTTAACCCCTAAAGGGGTGAAAATTGGATTTAAATTTGGTATTGAAAACAATATAAAATAGACATTACAACTTAAAACTTCGTAGGAGCATGTCTTAAAATAAATAGGCAAACATATATTTTGTGGTTTTGAAAATCAACCCCTTAGGGGGTAAATGGGCTAAGTAAACGTAGAAATCGATATGGATGTCGTTCTTGAGGTTTTATGGGATGGTGATTGCGAAAATGACATTAATTTTGAAGTCCAATTTAACCGCTAAAGGGGTGAAAATGGGGTACAAATTATATATGGAAAAATAATATAAAATAGACATTACATAGTTTACAGCTTAAAAATTCGTAGGAGCATGTCTAAAAATAAATAGGCAAACACATATTTTCTTATTTTGAAAATCATCCGTTAGGGGGTAAATGGGGTAAGTAAACATGAAAGCCGATGTGGATATCGTTCTTGAGGTTTTATGGGATGAGGAATGCGAAAATGACATTTGTTTTGAAGTCCAACACGGTGGACATGATTCAGCCCAAGGGGACGGGGACGGACACGGGAACAGGAACGGGAACGGGGGCGGGGACGGAAACGGGAAAGAGTAAAGAAACGGGAACGTGATACTCTTAATATCTCTGGACCTAATTCTGATTATTGTAATAAACTAGCTTCCGCCCGCGACTTCGTCCGCGTGGATATTAGAGAAAATCCTTAGGGAACCTTCAACCAGGATCCGACCAACCGTTTTATACGCGATTACGCGGGTCCCCACCAAGCGCGCAGCCTCGTGCGAGGCCTGTCACACGTCGCAAATGTTTTGACTCGCGAGGCAGCGCGCTTGGTGGGGACCCGCCTAATCGCGTATAAAACGGTTGGTCGGATCCTGGTTGAAGGTTCCCTAAGGATTTTCTCTAATATCCACGCGGACGAAGTCGCGGGCGGAAGCTAGTGCTTTAATAAATTAATTCTTTCGCGGTCTGATACTTTAATGTGCGGAACTCGCCAGACAATTTTATTTATTATTATATCCTCCACAACTTCATCGGTATTTAGTTTTAAAGCATTGAGATTTGTATTGCTTCTCAATAGTACTAACTCATGTTTACAGTTAATTATAATTTTTTCATAATCTTCTGCAAAGCCTAATATTTTGTTTAGAGGTATTGATGCAGAGAATACTCCATTGTTGACATTGGTCGTACCTGTAGGTGACCAGCCCCAAACTTTTGCACATTTCGATTCTTTTTCATTCAACGAAAGATAAGATTTTATAGTTGTAGAAATCCCTGCATTTTTTACCTTATCTATTTCTACACCATTTAATTCATAACGAATATCTTGAAAAAGAAACAATGCTGGGTTATTAACAAAATGCACACTTGTCACTCTTTCTTTTTGTTTAGTAGTACGGTTATACTTATACACATTGACTACGCCCTCAATGTACAAACTGCTGAGTGCAGGTAACACATACAAATCTTGCTGATTAATAGGTATTCGTATTTCATCGTTCTTGTTAAAACTCGTAACGAAACTGATTATTTTATTTATTATTAACTGGGCTTTTTGACGATATTCAGAGAATATGTGTTTATGAAATCAATGATTGTATTTCATGAAAAATTAAATCAAAAACCTTAAAAGATAATAAATATAAAAATAACGAGACAAACCGTGTGCTCTAACTAGTTTATGTTGCGAATTTATTCTCACGGTGGTAATGTGGCTTACCTATTTGCTTACCTTACAAAAGTCAATACCACTGCATAGATAAACGTGATAAGTGAATTATAATATTCAATTTAAACCATTCCTTAACTCAATGCATTATGTGCGATTTTTTTCAATCACACAGTTTGAACCATGACGCAATGCACTTGCATTCGAGTCATAGTCTTGTCGTCCGCGTAAGTGAACAGTGCAGTGCAGGTTATGAGAAAACCCGCAAACTAGATAGATGGGCGGTCACCCATCTCTCGATGGCAGCATAAAGTGGTAATCTTTTCGTTGTTTTAGGTGTCGCCAACCTAATTTGGTCACCGGCACCAGTTACCTGTTGAGTTCTTTGGAGGTATATTTGCCTTATCTTTGGAATTATCATATCTGGGTGCCAACAACCACTAGGTGAACGGCACGAGCAATCAGCCGAAGAATGATAATTTCCTCAGCTTTGGCATTGACTATTATCCGATGTTCTTAATCGTATCGTCATCATCATCATCATCATATCAGCCACACGACACCCACTGCTGGGTATAGGCCTCCCCTAAGGATCTCCACAACGATCGGTCCTGCGCTGTCTGCATCCACTGGCTTTCCGCGACCTCCACCAGATCGTCGGTCCACCTTGTCGGGGGCCTACCCACGGAGCGTCGTCCGGTGCGCGGTCGCCATTCCAGAACCTTTCTGCCCCAACGGCCATCGGTTCTTCTCGCTATGTGTCCCGCCCATTGCCACTTCAGCTGAGCAATCCTTCGAGCGATGTCGGTTACTTTAGTTCTCCTGCGGATCTCCTCGTTTCTGATTTGATCACGTAGGGAAACGCCGAGCATGGCTCTCTCCATTGCACGCTGAGTGACCTTGAGCCTCCTTATGAGACCCATAGTTAGCGGCCACGTTTCACTGCCGTAGGTCATCACTGGCAACACACACTGTTCATAGACTTTCGTCTTGAGACACTGAGGTAAGTCGGACGCGAAGATTTTTCGAAGCTTCCCGAATGCTGCCCACCCGAGTTGGATTCGACGAGAGATCTCTTTCTCGAAGTTGGACCTACCTAACTGGACTGCCTGTCCTAGGTATACGTAATGGTCAACAACTTCAAGTGTAGTGTTCCCAACATGAACTGGAGAGGGTACAACATGGGCATTTGACATAATTTTCGTCTTATCCATGTTCATCCTAAGACCCACTCTTTGGGAAGCACTACGGAGATCTTCGAGCATTGTGTTCAGGTCTTCCATGGTCTCAGCCATAAGGACTATATCATCGGCAAAACGAAGGTGTGTTAGGTACTGGCCATTAATATTGATGCCGAGTCCTTTCCAGTCCAAGAGCTTAAAGATATCCTCCAACGCAGCTGTGAACAGTTTCGGAGAAATAACGTCTCCCTGTCTCACACCACGCTGCAGTTGGATAGGATTTGTGTTCTGGTTCTGTACTCGGATCGTCATGGTGGCATTTTGGTATAAGTACCTCAACACCTCGATATACCTATAGTCCACTTGGCACCTTTGGAGAGACTGCAGCACCGCCCAGGTTTCAATCGAATCAAAGGCTTTCTCATAGTCCACGAACGCCAAGCAAAGTGGCTCATTATACTCCTCAGTCTTCTGTATAACCTGCCGCAGCGTATGGATGTGGTCTATGGTGCTAAAGCCTTTTCGGAACCCGGCTTGTTCGGGAGGTTGGAAGTCGTCGAACTTGCGAGCGAGACGATTCGTAAGGACTCTCGAAAACAGCTTATAGACATGACTCAGAAGCGAGATGGGTCTATAGTTCTTTAAGAGGGACTTGTCACCCTTTTTAAAGAACAAGATCACCTCACTTATGTTCCATGTCTTTGGCGTTCTGCCCTGGACGATGACGGAATTAAAGAGCTTCTGGAGGACTTTGAGTATCGGCTTACCGCCCGCTCTCAGAAGTTCTGTAGTGATTCCATCGTCACCCGCCGCCTTGTTGTTTTTCAGCTGTTTGAGAGCCATACTAATCTCGCACAGGCTGACGTCCGGGATATCTTCGGTATAGTGTCGGGTAAGCTTGGCTCTGGGGTCTTTAGCCTTGCTTTCAACAGGTGTCTGCGTGGAATATAACTGCCCATAGAAGCTCTCGATCTCCCTCAGGATTTCAGGCTTTGATGAAATGATGCGTCCGTCGTCAGTTTTCAGCTTCGTCATCTGGCTTTGCCCAATAGACAGATCTCTCGCGAACACTTTGGAGCCTTTATTCCGCTCGATGGCCTCTTTAATACGATTCGTATTAAATTGGCGAAGGTCGCTCGTCAAAGACTTAGATATCTGTCTATTAAGCTGCCGATAACGATTAGCATCTACTGAACTCTGGAGCCTCATTTCACGTCTCTGATCCATGAGTAGGAGTGTGTGGTCGGAGAGTTTCTTTATCTTGGGACGGCGGGTCTTAAAGAGCTTGGACCCTACCGTACGGACAGCATCCACCACCATGTTGTTTAGATCGTCCACATCTATGCTGTTCTCAAGGGCTTCGAAGCGGTTTTGGAGTTCGAGTTGAAAGCTCTCGGGGTTTTGAATATGGGCCGGCAATGGTCGAATTGTTGATTTTATCAGTCGAGATCTTTCCAGCTTTGGGTTGATATTCAATGTGCCACGTACCAATCGGTGATCGCTCCCCGTCTTAACAGCGTTGATCACAGTGACATCATTGAATATTTGCTTTTTCGTCGACATGATAAAATCTATCTCATTTCTGACTTTACCGTCCGGACTGACCCAGGTCCACTTCCGGCATTCCGGCTTTCTGAAGAAGGAGTTCATCATAAAGAGGTTCTCCTTCTCCATAAAGTCAGCCAGCATCTGGCCTCTGTCATTCCGTTGCCCAACTCCAAATTGCCCCACTCTCAGCTCATCACCGCATCGTTTCCCCAACTTAGCATTGAATCGTATCGTATCGTGATGGAAATTCATTTCTGAGGTGCCACCAGCCAATGGGCGATGGGCATGAGCAATCGGCCGAAGAATGATATTTTCCTAAGCGTTATGATCGAAATTCGACTTCAGGTGCCATCGACCAAATTTGGCCACTGACACGAACAATCGGTCTAAAACAAAACGATAAGTTCCATAATGTCAGCCGCCGAGTGTGATCCATTATCGGTTTAAGCATCGTGCATAAATCAGTGTTACTATATTATAATGAGTGCAATACAAATGATTTGGTGTGCAGTGAGCTTAGCAGCATGTAAGTTTTACATAAAGTATATTTTATATTTATTCATCGCGAGTAGGTAGGAACTAGGGAGTTTAACCATATTTTCATACATTTAACTGGTCTTCCTGAAACAGTTTTTACTACAGCGATCGAGGTGATTATTGGGCAGTTTGGAACATTTCACGACAGGGATCAAACGGACGTGAGAGACCTGGAGTGAATGTGTTCCAGAACGCCCAATAATCACCTACTGATAGCGGAGCTAGGGGTGAGTAGTATACTGGTGAACTATAGCGGAGCTAGGGGTGAGTAGTATACTGGTGAACGATAGCGGAGCTAGGGGTGAGTGGTATACTGGTGAACTATAGCGGAGCTAGGGGTGAGTAGTATACTGGTGAACTATAGCGGAGCTAGAGGTGAGTAGTATACTGGTGAACTATAGCGGAGCTAGGGTTGAGTAGTATACTGGTGAACTATAGCGGAGCTAGGGGTGAGTAGTATACTCGTGAACTATAGCGGAGCTAGGGGTGAGTAGTATATTGATTAACGATAGCGGAGCTAGGGGGGAGAAGTATACTGGTGAACTATAGCGGAGCTAGGGGTGAGTAGTATACTGGTGAACGATAGCGGAGCTAGGGGTGAGTAGTATACTGGTGAACTATAGCGGAGCTAGGGGTGAGTAGTATACTGGTGAAGGATAGCGGAGCTAGGGGTGAGTAGTATACTGGTGAACTATAGCGGAGCTAGGGGTGAGTAGCATACTGGTGAAATATAGCGGAGCTAGGGGTGAGTAGTATACTGGTGAACGATAGCGGAGCTAGGGGTGAGTAGTATACTGGTGAACGATAGCGGAGCTAGGGGTGAGTAGTATACTGGTAAACTAAAACGGAGCTAGGGGTGAGTAGTATACTGGTGAACGATAGCGGAGCTAGGGGTGAGTAGTATACTGGTGAACTATAGCGGAGCTAGGGGTGAGTAGTATACTGGTGAACGATAGCGGAGCTAGGGGTGAGTAGTATACTGGTGAACTATAGCGGAGCTAGGGGTGAGTAGTATACTGGTGAACGATAGCGGAGCTAGGGGTGAGTAGTATACTGGTGAACTATAGCGGAGCTAGGGGTAAGTAGTAAACTGGTGAACTATAGCGGAGCTAGGGGTGAGTAGTATACTGGTGAAATATAGCGGAGCTAGGGGTGAGTAGTATACTGGTGAAATATAGCGGAGCTAGGGGTGAGTAGTATACTGGTGAACGATAGCGGAGCTAGGGGTGAGTAGTATACTGGTGAACTATAGCGGAGCTAGGGGTGAGTAGTATACTGGTGAACGATAGCGGAGCTAGGGGTGAGTAGTATACTGGTGAACTATAGCGGAGCTAGGGGTGAGTAGTATACTGGTGAACTATAGCGGAGCTAGGGGTGAGTAGTATACTGGTGAACGATAGCGGAGCTAGGGGTGAGTAGTATACTGGTGAACTATAGCGGAGCTAGAGGTGAGTAGTATACTGGTGAACTATAGCGGAGCTAGGGGTGAGTAGTATACTGGTGAACTATAGCGGAGCTAGGGGTGAGTAGTATACTGGTGAACGATAGCGGAGCTAGGGGTGAGTAGTATACTGGTGAACGATAGCGGAGCTAGAGGTGAGTAGTATACTGGTGAACTATAGCGGAGCTAGGGGTGAGTAGTATACTGGTGAACGATAGCGGAGCTAGGGGTGAGTAGTATACTGGTGAACTATAGCGGAGCTAGGGGTGAGTAGTATACTGGTGAACTATAGCGGAGCTAGGGGTGAGTAGTATACTGGTGAAATATAGCGGAGCTAGGGGTGAGTAGTATACTGGTGAAATATAGCGGAGCTAGGGGTGAGTAGCATACTGGTGAAATATAGCGGAGCTAGGGGTGAGTAGCATACTGGTGAAATATAGCGGAGCTAGGGGTGAGAGTATACTGGTGAACGATAGCGGAGCTAGGGGTGAGTAGTATACTGGTGAACTATAGCGGAGCTAGGGGTGAGTAGTATACTGGTGAAATATAGCGGAGCTAGGGGTGAGTAGCATACTGGTGAAATATAGCGGAGCTAGGGGTGAGTAGTATACTGGTGAACGATAGCGGAGCTAGGGGTGAGTAGTATACTGGTGAACGATAGCGGAGCTAGGGGTAAGTAGTATACTGGTGAACTATAGCGGAGCTAGGGGTGAGTAGTATACTGGTGAACGATAGCGGAGCTAGGGGTGAGTAGTATACTGGTGAACTATAGCGGAGCTAGGGGTGAGTAGTATACTGGTGAACTATAGCGGAGCTAGGGGAGAGTAGTATACTGGTGAACGATAGCGGAGCTAGGGGTGACTAGTATACTGGTGAACTATAGCGGAGCTAGGGGTGAGTAGTATACTGGTGAACTATAGCGGAGCTAGGGGTGAGTAGTATACTGGTGAAATATAGCGGAGCTAGGGGTGAGTAGCATACTGGTGAAATATAGCGGAGCTAGGGGTGAGTAGTATACTGGTGAACTATAGCGGAGCTAGGGGTGAGTAGTATACTGGTGAACTATAGCGGAGCTAGGGGTGAGTAGTATACTGGTGAACTATAGCGGAGCTAGGGGTGAGTAGTATACTGGTGAACGATAGCGGAGCTAGGGGTGAGTAGTATACTGGTGAACTATAGCGGAGCTAGGGGTGAGTAGTATACTGGTGAACTATAGCGGAGCTAGGGGTGAGTAGTATACTGGTGAACGATAGCGGAGC
>CAKMRQ010000027.1:0-99460 GCA_928269145.1 Agriphila tristella | reverse complement strand
TAAATCCGTACCACAGGGTAGCACCGTGACTACGTAATACGCGGACCCGATGTTAACTGGCGCTTTTACTCCCGTAAGTCGGCTCTTACGACACGCAGAGAGTGGAGTACTGCGGTGTGAGTATTCTGCACCGCCCACACACGGTGTATAAAGAAAAAGAAATAAAAATAAAAATGATAATATAATTTGTAGCGCAGCGCTTTCACGTTAAAATCATAAGGCACCGCACGACACTGGCAACACTGTTCGTACGAAACCTGACGAAACCCTAATCACTCCCCGCGTCTATGGATTTGAAGTCTTTCACGTGCCATTTGCCTATAAATTTACCCCTCTCGTCCTCTAGCTCATATACCAGGGGCGAAAGCTTCCTAACTACACGGCAACGCTCATATTTTGGTGCCAGTTTCGCAGCGAAGTATTTATTCGCGGCGCTCTGTTTATAAGTTCTTTTCCAGACGTAATCGCCAACGTCGAAAGACACATCTCGACGTTTTCGATTATAATATTTAATGTTACGACTGTGAGCCTTAATAAGTGATTCTTGGACTGTTTTATATATATCTTTGAGGTAACCTAATTTCGAGACATAAGCATCTCTAGGCGCGCAGACTAACTCATTGACATCTTTAAAATCATTATAAATTTTGCCGTCGGCTATAGCTTCGCGACCGTGAACTAGCATAAATGGCGTATAAGATGTGGATTCGTTCATCGAGGTGTTCATTGCGAATTGGATTCTATGTATATTAACGTCCCACGTCCTATGATCGTTCTCCACAAACGATGAGATCGCCGTAATCACGGTACGATTATAACGTTCGACTGGATTTACCTGAGGGCAGTATACTGGCCCCAGGTGTATCTGGGGTATGTTGTATTTTGTATAAAGCGCTTGCAACTCATGACTTACAAATTGTGAACCGTTATCTGAGATCACGGTTTGCGGAATGCCGTGAACTAAAAATACGTGATCTTCGAGACGCTGCGCAATAACCTTCCCTGTCGCTCTTCGCAACGGAAACAACATAACATATTTTGAAAAACAACAAACCACCACTAATAAATACGTGTTTTGCTGCCTCGATAACGGATAGGGTCCACATAAATCGATACTCAAACATTGAAAGGGGCGACAGCAGACTTTGGGTTCTCCCATAAAGCCTGGCGTTGCTTGCGAGCTATGTTTATAAGCGTTACAAGTAGAACACTTTTTAATGAATTCGGCTGTATCCTGGTACATACCAGGCCAAAAATATCTCAATTTTAAGCGTTGATAGGTTTTAGCGACGCCTAGGTGTGCCGCGGTAGGTTTAGAATGATTTTCCTGGATAATAGTTTCTCTCAGTTCTTTGGGCACTACCTCCTTCCATTGGAAATCTCCACTCAGTTTGTTGTTGGATTTAGTAAAACGATAAAGCCTACCATCTACGAGCTGAAAATTAGGACAAGCCCGCGGCTTTTCGGTACAACGTTTAATAATATTTAGATACCAAGGGTCTTCTATTTGTGATATATCTATAGACCCCACAGGCATAGATCGCGAGAGGGCGTCAGGTACAATATTTTGCGAACCACTGCGGTGTTCGATAGTAAAATTATATGGAGACAACCTACAACCCCATCTTGCCAACCGCCCGGCAGGACTTTTAAGATTTAAAAACCATTTCAAGCTTGCGTGATCTGTAATTATGCGGAACGGCCTGTCACTTTCCAGATACGGGCGGAAATGCTCAACAGTTAATACGACCGCCAATGCCTCGCGTTCGGTCGCGGAGTAATTGCGTTCGGCGGGCGCAAGAGAACGGCTAAAATACGCAACCGGGTGCTCCTCGCCATCGATCAACTGCGTAAGTGTACCTCCTATTCCGTAATTGGACGCGTCACAGTGAACGGTAAACTCTTTCGTGAAATCTGGACATGTTAAGACAGGAGCATTGGTCAGTGCTAACTTGAGGTCCGCGAATGCACGTTCTGCCTCCGGCGACCAGCTGAACGGAGGGGCACCCTTACGTGTTGACGTCAGCGCGTTTAACGGCCCCGCCCGGTTACTGAAATTTTTAATAAACCGCCTGTAGTAGGATGCCGTACCTAGGAAGCGTTTAACGTCCTTTCTGCAAGTAGGGGTGGGAAAATCTACTATCGCCCTCACCTTATCCGGGTCGGTGCGCAAGCCATATTCATCGACCACGTGCCCAAGATACTTTAGCTGCCTCCTAAAAAATTGGCATTTCCCTAGGTTAATAGTTAAGTTTGCATCTTTCAATTTATTATACACTTTCCGCAATAACTCCAGATGCTCCGTCAAAGTTGAGCTAGTTAATATAATGTCGTCCAAATAACAGCTTACATTATTCGCGAATTCAGGCCCCAAAATCCGGTCCATCAATCGCTGCTGAGTGGCCGGTGCTGATGTCAACCCAAAGCACATAACTTTAAAATGATACAGGCCGCGTGAAGGCACTGTGAATGCGGTCTTTTCACGGCTCTCGACGCCATCTAGCGGAATTTGCCAATAAGCCGATTTTAGATCTATTGTCGAGATGTATTTCGCGTTCTTTAGTTGGTCTAGTATATTAGTCACGTAAGGTAGAGGATAAGCATCGTGTTTAGAAACGGCATTGAGTTTTCGGCTATCCAAGCAAAAGCGAGTCGTTCCGTCCGCCTTCCGCACTAAAGTGACGGGATTATTCCAAGCACTGTTGCTAGGTTCCACCACATCGTCCGCCAGCATTTGATCTAGATGTTTGTTCAGTTCTGCCAACCTATCCGGAGACATCGGGTAGTAGCGCTGTTTAATTGGCGGATGATCACCTGTGTCTATTTTGTGCGTTACTAAGTGCGTCCTACCAAGCCCTTTTTTCTCATCTGAAATACTTTCAAACTCGCGAATAACCTTATTTGCCTGTTCGCGTTCGAACTCCGACAGTGACTCGAAATCGATCAAAATTTTGTCCGTCGTAGTTATCGCACTGACATGCTGATTACCCGGTAAGAACTCACTATCCTTCAACAGTGACAAAACATCTGGCGCTATTTGAAATTCTTTCCAAAAATTTATACCCAACAACAATTCAGTGGAGACTCCTGGAATTACGTAAAATTTTATAATAGCGGTCCGCTCGTCTACTGTGACTGGTAAAAACATATACCCAGTAACAGGTGAAGCTGAACCGTTAGCGGTTTTAATTATATCTAAATCGGTAGATTTGTGGAGAGTGCCCAAATCAGTAAAATATTTGATAGCGTTTCCGCCAATTATAGAAATTTCAGATCCCGAATCCAGCAAAGCTCTAAAATTTATATCATAAATGGTAATTTTTAAGTAGGGTCTGGTATCCCTATTTTGACATACGTGAGTCGGCGACGAGTGACATTGACACTGACGTTTGGAAATGGCACCTGACATTGACGTGTTATTTTTCCCATTTTCATAATAAAAATCTTTCAGGAATTTCAGCCAATGTGTCCACTCTTGCGCTGATGTTTTCGCCCACCGCCGCCGGCTCACGCCTGCGCGTTTTTTGGCGCAGATACAAGCTTATCGGTGGCCTTACGACAATTCAAACAAGTCCTCGCAGTTACATCTTTTTCGCCACATTTATAACAAACGACTCGGAAAGGCGCTTTGCAACTCCTCAACGTATGCCCTGCCACCCTACAGCGCACGCAGAAGTCTGCATTCGGGGCCTGAACTGCGGCTACCTTTGGCGCCGGGCGGCTGTATCTGTAGCAGAGATCCGGAGCCAAAGAAGATGTGCTTGATTTCGGAGGATCAGCAAAGTTATTCGTCCTATCTTTAGCCATCTCAATAAGCCTGCATTTGCGTTTCAAATCAACCCAAGAGTCTGCTGGATACAGTGCTAGCTGAGAAGTGTAACAAGGCCTAATGTTATATAAGACAATATTTAATTTATCTTCCTCCGATAGTGGTTTAGATAAACGAATAAAATAATTTTGCATAATACTAAGGTAATTTACTATGCTTTCATCAGATCCCTGAGTGCGAGCCCTAATTTCCTGCATTAATCTATGGTCATAATCTGTAGGCAGATATTCTTCCAATAACAGGGACCTTAATTCGCCCCAATTATTTACTTCGGTATGATTGCCCCGGTACCAGCAAAGAGCTTCATCTGTAAAAAGTTCAGCGGCTGAATTGAACAGTCTGCTCTCAGAAATATTACGGGAGCGACAGAGTTCATCTAATCTCTGTAAAAAAGCCTTCACACATGTATTACCATTAAAACTAATCCCAAGTTTATGTATAGCCGAAGCGGACTCATTACTTTTCATCGCTTTGATAGGGCTGCCAGGAGGCGAGTGGTTTACATCACCGGCGGGCTCATCCAATACCTGTGCTGGTTGTATAGAGGGCTGTCTCTGCGACAATCCACTCTTGAAGTTATACATTATATTATCCAGTTTATGCAAGATACGGTCTAAATTTTCCCGCATACTATGCAGTTGATCATATGTGACCGTCGATTCAGCCGTAGGATTTAAGCGACTAAGCCTATGAAACAGGTGATGAGCTACCGCTTCCACCCGGTTCAGAGATTTGAGTGAGCACCCCGGCTTGGCAGCCCCCAATATCAAATTGTCTAAGTAAGCTAATTTATCCATAATTATAGCACATTCAGATACAATATCAAGGTCCACTTCAGCTATTTCATCTGATGGAAGCTCTCTGCTTAGTTTTCTTAACTGGGCTCGAAGATCTGTAACCTTACCCGCTGGCTCAACGCCCCGAATTTTAGCTTCATACTTCAACTCATCTTTATGTAATAAATGAAACTTTATAGGTCGCTCCTCCTCCATCTTGTAATGAGGAAGGAGAAGAGAAGAAAGTAAATATAGGTATATGGTATATTTAAGAAACTGGCAAGAAACTAGTGCAATTCAAGCCCACTTGAAGTCCCTACTAACTATGTACTATCTATTCACCAACTATGTTTAAAATTGAAATTGTCAAACTAAGTTAGTGGAAAAAAGTAAGTAGGTATATTTAATTTCAATTAACTAGTAAGTAATTTACTTTCTAAATCTGAAAAGTGTATTGTTAAGCAATTCCAGCCAAAACAATACCCCTTTTTTACTATATTTAAGAAATCCTATATATTAACAAGCTGTTACTTTACTACCAATATTATTCTGTAAAGCAAGTGACCCTAAGTAGGTACCAATACTCAACTCTCAATGTAAAAAAAAATGGATTAATAAAGTCTTGTCTTTTAAATCAATGTATCAATTATTTTAAACACAGGCTATCCTCTGACAACCCTAAAAATACAGAGCTGCTTTTCTAGTTAAAAAAAAAAAGATTTTTATGTATCTGATATCCCACAAGCTAACAAAATTACAATTTGGCAATCCTTCTTGTAGAAAATGCATATACAGTCTTGGACAAATATAATGAATGAATAAATCTCAGTATTTTAACTCAATATAAAAACATAGGTAATGTAATAATCATGCCACTAAAATAACTCCACATCTCTGATATCCGCGGGTTTCCTGTTGAGCTTAATAAAGTTACTTGACCAACAAAAAAAAACAGAAACACAAAAATTGTAGTAAATAATTTATTTCAGGCAATCCTTATGTCTACATAGGTTCGGGCACCAATTGTTATGTCTTTTTCTCTCTCTTATTGCCTTTTTGGCTTAAGAAACAGTAAGTAATAAATAAACTCATGCGAATGACTCACCTTAATGACAACTCAAGGGAAAATAAATAAACACTTAACGTACAGTCTACAGCAAACTACAGTTTTATTGAAATACGGTTGATTCTATACAATAATAAACATCAACGTTGTAATCGCAGATCTGCCAATTTACTCGGTGATTGGACACGAAGAAAAACGAAGCTATGAATCTAATCTTTTTCCCGAGGGGTTATTTTAAAAGGTTAAACTTAAAACTACTCGCAGAGCGTTATGTGGGTAAGAATTGCCTGCCCTAGAATATCAGAAATGTGGTAATTATCTAACATAAATCTAGCTCGTGTAGGTCGTACTCGAAGGCCTAAGTACGGATAGCTGGATTCTTATACTTCGGTTAGTTTACGGGTTAAAAAGATTTGAGAGTTAACTGGTACCTATTAGAATATCTCGCAGCGAGTCTGTTTAGTAGAGAAACGCTTCGATGGCTGCTTTCTATTAATTATGCCTCGGAGCCGTGGGTGAGAAACCAAAGTCCGGTTTATTTCAACTTTTTCCGCTTAACTGGGGTTGAATGGACGACAGAGCAGTGGTTGTCTCGTGGCTGGATACGTACGCCACTCTTCACCTGCGGCTCCTTGATAACAATATATTTTATATGGTTTAGAATCCGGTCAATCAGTATTCCTCCTTCGATCGGATATCACGACACGAATTAGAACTCTTCTCGGCGGCTTTTATTAGCCAAAACCCTCTTGGCGAAATTCTATGGTGCCGACGAAAATTACAATGAATAGCTGCAAGATATTATTTAAATCAGGAACAATTACGAATCCAATAACTTTAACAGCGATATAAAATCAAATTCCTTCCAACCGAAAAATTTTGTATCATATGAATGAATCACAGCTGATATTCGCTGCGTTCCAAGTCTCGCGCCATCACGACGCATTCCGACTTCCTACACTTGATCACTCATCGATGCGCGTGGACTGGACTGACATCGCGCCGCCGAAAGCGACTTCAATCGGATCGGACTTCCCGAAAACACGGTCAAACAACCTACGACATTACGGACAAAAAAAATACCATTTCAGTTCAAAAGCAGGCCTTAAACACGACTGCTTAAGGCCTGCTTTCACACTAACCTTTGGGATCTAGTATGAAAGGTAAACAATTGAATAAAAATCCTTGCGATAAGGGCTCATCGCAAAGGCCCCTGAAGTGGGCGAAGGACGACCATAAGAAATACGATCTTAATCTTTCTTTTTTTTTTTTTTTTTTTATATGTCGATGCCGCGAATTTTCGAACGGACTTTTTACGGAAATAAGGAAAAGGACATGAGGCATACTGCCAAAAAATAAATGTTATCCTTAATGGAAACAAACTACCAAAAAAACTTCCCCTTTAAGGGAAATCGACAAAACAGCAAAAAAACCACGCTACACCCTTTCGTGGTAGATAGGCCGTCGACTGTTATTTACTTTTTGTACTTTTCTCTTATTAAATATTTTAATAAAATTTATTATTTAGTAGAAAGAACTAATAAGAAATGTTGTACTTTCGTAAATAATTTGATTGTTTATTGTGGTAAAAAATGGTTATATTATTTTTAAGATGTTTTAGAGTGAATATTTGTGTCACAATCTTACTGGCTTTAAATAATGTTATGCTTTATGATGATCTTAATGGTCATACTAGGCACGATAAGTTACAACAGTTCGTTCCTCTTGTAAATAAATTATTAAATATAAAAGGCGGAGGTCGACAACCCTCTCCAAGTTTTCTTTCGCCATTTCTTTCTTGGAGGGCCTCCCATTTTTTGAAATGGTGGCAGATTCAGTAGATTCTTTCTTTTTAGCATTAATTAATCCACAAAAGTAATTATAACAATAAAGTAAATGAGAATTCTCAAATTAAAAAATATAACAATAATTAATAATATCATAATAATAATATTAGTTACCATACAACCGGCCGAATGTGACGATATTATTATGTAAGTATTGAGTCAATTATAATAACCTATAATATTGTTGAGTTGACCGTGCACGAGGACATGCACGAGGTCAGGATGGACGAATGTGACTTTTTGTCGTTTGATAGTAATTAATCCATTTTATTGTTATGATTTCGAATCAAATTGAAAGGATAATAGTAGTATTTTAGTTTAATAGCTTGGCAACACCGCCGCTTAGCTCCACCGTTTCCCGCCATATTTTCCCGCCATTTGTAGTGAAATGGGGAGGTAAGCGGTGGGGATAGGCGGCAGAACGGTCAACGAAAGTCAGTTGCGGGCTCAGTCACTGTTCAACCGTTGAGAAGCGAAGTAGTTAGGGAAAACTGCTAACGTATCGTTGCATAGCCTGGTTAATAATATTCATGGTGTATTCCAGTGAAGAAAGTAAAAGTGGTTGACCTTTAGTACTGTAGTTTTATTATATTAAGTTATCACATGCATAAACAGTCAGATCAAAAGCAATATTTGCTTAATAATTAACCGTAGAGGTGCTGATATACACAGCAACCGTCCACCATGATAGTGGAGAGTATAAAGGAGTAGTATAGATAGTCGCGGTAGCATGGCCAGCCGGAGGACCTGGCAAGGTTGGAAGAAGGTTTGACGTAGACGTATCTAAAATTATAAACCCAGTGACCCGAACACCTACTGTTTAAAATCGTACTCCGTAACCATTTCTTCGGACTCAGAACAAATGGCGACTCGTTAGGTGAGGAGTGGAACCTAATTAAAGTGGCTTATACACAGGCCAGCTTCATCGTCTTAGTGCTCATATGCACTGCCCGGTTAGCCGCGTTGCCGCTGTCCGTCCGGTGTACCGCAACCAAAAATATGTACGAAAAAATTGTTTCTATTCGCACTGTGATACGGCTGCCGTCCAACCGCACCGGTCGCTCGTAGCGCTGCGGCCCGACTGACGGCTATCCGGACAGTCGCTGTACGCACTACGCGGATGCACTGCGGTTTACTAGTTTGCAGTTGCTCGCCAGTGAATGCGATATACCTACGCTGAAACCGTAACGTTATCCTATCAGCACTTTCCGATTGCGGTTGCGGCTAGCCGCTGCCCAGCTAACCGCAACTGCAACCGCATCCTGCGGCCAGCTTGACGGATAGCCGCAACGCGGCTAACCGGGCAGTGCGTACTTGCACCCTAGAAGGCTGGATGTCAACTTCAACTTGGGAGCTCATCAACAACAAAAGAACGCTTCACTTAAAACTGCTAGAGACACCCGAAGAATCACTCCGAGCCAGACAGCAGTACCGTCAGACTCGCAAGAAAATTTATCGCAGCACGCGAAAAGTTATTAGAATGTGAGCGAACGGTACTGCCGATATTGCCCAACTCGCTGCTAATTCTGGTAATCTGAGAGAGCTAAGTATATAAAGCTACTATTACTTTAGCAGCCACAGAAGGAAACCTCCAAAATTAAAAGATTAGCAGCTCATTGTGACATCAGAAGAGCAACGCTGACGTGAACACTTTGGAGAGGTCTTTCGCTTAACAGCATTGGTTACGCTTGATGTACCGCAAGACAATCCCTCGCTAACAGAGTTCTTGACATCAACGTCGACCCACCATCATTCGAAGAAATGGCCAAGGCCAATAGCTCTCTCAAACTTGTCCTTATAACTGCGGAAATGCTAAAAAGCTGACTTATCCTCCGCCCCGTACTGACACCTTTAATTGAGAAGATCTGGTTAAGCGAGGAAATTCCAGATGACTGAAATAAAGAGCTGCTTATAACTGTGCCCAAAAGAGGGGTCTTAAGTTAATGTGCTCACTAGAGAAACATTACCTCCTTTCAGTACCATCCGAGGTTTTCTGTAAGATTAACCTGGACAGGTTATCGAGGGCCGTAGAATCTCTCTTACGCAAAGAACAAGTTAGCTTCCGCCCGAATTGTTAGTGTACCGACCAGATCAACACTTCGTATCATCATCGAGCAGGCATCTGAATCGCAAAGGGAACTATACCTCACTTTTGTAGATTTTGAAAAAGCTTTTGATACGCTGAGGTGTCTAGTATTTGGTCTCGCTTATCTGACATGGGTTTCCCGCCGAAAATCACGACCTATCAAAGGCCATCTACAAGAAATATTCTTGTAGAGTTACACACACGACAGCCTCGATTCAGAAGACATTGCAGTACATTCGTGTGTGTGCCAGAGCTGTTTACTCTCGCCTCTTTTCATCCTGGTAGTGCTCGACAGGGTTATGTATCGCATCTATCACAAACAAGCTTCGCGGGATAGAATGGGGAATATCCAACTTTCTAGAAGATCTTGATTATGCCGATGACTTATGACTGCTGAGCCACACACACCGTGATATGAAAACTAAGCAGCATGACCTGTGATGGGAGGCGGAGATTACGTGGTTAAAAATCAACAGCCGGAAGACTCAAGAAATGAGATTTGGAGTAGGAAACAGCAGCACAGGATATGGAACGCGTCCACAAATTCACATAAGTATCTCGGAAGTGTCGTATACATTGAAGAAAAGTTGAGGTACAGAATAGATATAAGTACCCGCCCCAGAATCAATTACCTCAACCTTCACCGCAAAATCATGTGCCGAATCGTGTGCTCGTTTAGTCTTGAGTGTCAACTTTTGTGCACGGTGGCGTGAATTTAAGTTGCAAAAAGCAAAGCAAAATTTTTAATATCCCTCATGGAAACATTTTTTATCACCGGTAAATACATATGAGATTGTTAAAATGGTGAAAAACCAATAGGTTTATTTGTGAGTGTGAGGCGTCACGATTCCCGCAGTAACCCTAGCTTTGCACACACAGTTACCCGCGTACAAAACGTCATCTGTGTTGCGTCCGTGTAATAGTTAGACGGATCGGTTGTATGGAGTGTCCGGGGTGTGGTTGAGGACTCATATTAATTATCGTCAAACAACTTCGAAAAAACCGGATTTGAATGTAAAAATCCGGATTTATCAGAAATTCTAAAATCCGGATTTTTCTGTCATTTTCGAATTTCGAAGTATCCGGATTGCAATCCCTAATTGTGCCAACTTAAACATAAGAAACTTAATAACAAAATATAACTTTAATTTTTTAAAGTTAAGTTAAGTTTTTAAGTTTTTTAACTAGTGCCATTTATATGAACTATAAATGTGTGTGTGTGTGTGTGTGTCTGTGAGTGTGTGTGTGTGTGTGTGTGCGTTAGTGTGTGTGGGTGTGTGTGAGAGAGAGTATAGGTATTAGGTGGTCGATTTTCAGGAGTTTCTCAGTCTCATCATAAGTTAATAGTTTTAGCCACGCTGATAATCTTTGTTTGCATTCGCGAAAGGTTATTATGGATATATTTCCAACTTCTTATTAATAATGTTATACAAATAGGATGACAAATAACCATATTGACACCGTGTAAATTTAGTATGGGTTTGTTTAGTGATAGCATATGTGCTTCCTTCGCCTTTGCAGAGTCAGTAATGCAATGTTTTATGTTTTTTTTTTAAATAGTATGCAAAATGTACAGTTTTCGCACTGTTAACAAGTCTGTTATTGTGTAACGGCTGTGGGTTGGAAATTGGCGCTTATTAAATACATAAGCTTAAGTAGTTCTCTTTGTGCTCTTTGAACCTGTAGAAAATGTTTTTTTAAGGCACTGCCCCATACTGTAATACAGTATGTAATAATGGATTGTGCTAGCGCGAAGTAAATCTAGTTTAGTAGCTTCTTGTAGGCCATATGTCTGAGAGTTTTGAATATAAACATGAGTTTTCTTAGTCTAAAAGAAACCACTTCCACATGAGATTGCCATGATGATCTTTGATCCACCATAATTCCTAGGTATTTGGTAAGAGCAACTTTCTGTATAGAGGGGCAAGTGTACATGATTTCTTTTGCGTGTCTGTCACGGTGGATCTTGATACCAAAAGTACTGTCGGGTTGGGTCCTGTCGGTTAGCGAGAAGCACATGTAATTTTTTTTGAGGTGTTTAGGGTTAACAAGTTCACTCTAAGCCATTCAGCAATCTCCGCCAAGCCAGTTTCCGCCACACTCTTGACATCATCCCAAGACTCTTAGGTGAAGACTACAGCTGTGTCGTCCGCATAAGAGAAGATCCTGGTGTTTCCCATCCTCAAGTTGCAGAGATCATTGATATAAATAAGAAACAAAGATGGACCCAGGACACTACACTGCGGAACGCCATAGGTAATTACGGCTTTCTCGCTTATTACATCACCTATTTTTACCCTTTGTGATCTATTTTTTTAATAATCTTCAAACAGGTTCAAAGCAGTACCCCTTATAACTATTTATTTTCAGGTTTTTGTAGTAGGATGGGAACAGAAACGGTGTCAAATGCTTTTTTAAGGTCTAGAAAGACCGTCAGGCATTTTTCCCTTGCTAGCCAGATTATCAGTAATCACATTTGTTAAGGCCTCTACAGCATCCTCAGTGGGTAAATACCCGATTGTTCACGCAATGACAACACCAACCCGGGCGAACCCGGGGCATGAAGTGAAGGAGGAGGGATCTCGAGCTCGACGTCAGACGGCGCGGCGCGACATTCACCGAGGGCTCAATATTGAAAATCACTCTCGCCTCACGACCGCTGTGGACCATGCGCGTACGCATTCTCATTGTCGGGCTATCTTATAATTTATTGTCATACATTTCTTTACAGTCCACAAGCCTTTCATTTAACTCACACAATTTACATGTTACATGGTCCTTCCTAGGACATGTTGTAGAAGGTCTTAAAATATCGATCGTGAATGGAATAAATCGACGGCGTCGGTCAGCTGTTCAAGCAATAAACCGTTACGTTCCAAGTACCGTTAACTGCGAGTTCCTGTTATCTACAAGACGTTTCCAGCGCAATTACTATCAAGAATAGTCTTCCGAACCAGATTGTGACGGCGCATCATTACTACAGCATTGTGACGAGTGCTTAATTCTTCACTTCAAGAAGAAAATCAAAAAGTAGATCGGATAAATTGGCTTGGCATCTACGCACTAGAACCGTGAGATCGTTCCAATTTCTTTCTTCTTTCTATCATTTTTCACCTTCTTAAATCACCTCATCTATCATTGTAATCATTCTTCATCTGTATCAGTCGTAGTAAGTGATTTTGGTGGTTTTTTGTTGGTATTTTAGTCGTTGCAAATTCAAAATTACAACATAGAATTTTCATAGTCAAGTATTTGTCAAGCTTTGCATTAGTAATTAAAACAAGTAGTTAACGCAGTCAGTAGAACATTTATTTACATATTTACAAAGATAAATCACAAATTAAAAGTAGAAAAACTTAGTACAAAAATCATACTGTTCACTAATCGTCCAAATCAAACTTTCTAACTTTCCACTTAAGCTAAAATTCGAAATTCAAATATTCCCGCTGCCTTGTGAGTGGTTGTTTTGCTGCAACAGTAACGGAACGCTCATTAGAAGCATATCCACCTACCCCGTCCACTGATTGGCTGGCGAGACTCACTAAAATTTTCGTCGGCATCCGTATCTATTACCTACCTATAAAATTATCAAAAAACCATAAAATTCGGAGTGAGTTATTCCAAAATCATAATAATTGTATTTATCCTGTGTGCTAGCATCTATATAATCGTTTTCCAAACAATCGAGTGCGTGAGATTGCCAGTTGGACTTCTGTTCGTGAACCATCTTCTGGGGCCTACCACATCGCTCCCCTGAAGGAATACAACTGCTGTGAGCTGAAGAATACGAAGAAAGACTCAAGGTAGGTGGATACGTACTTGCGTTGGTGTCAGTACAAAAGAACCTCTCACTTTTCTGAACGGCAGGAAGATTCTATCGAAAGTCGCATCTTCTTGACCCAGATGACATCTAGGGTCCAATTGCTAATACTATAATCGTTTCCTCTGGATCGCGTTGTCACATCTTTTTGGTGCCGAAGCCCGGGAACAAGGAATAAAGCCTTTTAACTCGCAAGTTGTATTTCTAAAATCACGAAATAACGCTGGTATTTTTCGTATCAATTATCGCTAATCTCATTATTTCAACATTAACTTCTCATTACATTAACAATCAACAGTGATTCTAATCGTAACTCATAAAATCATAATCATATTTTCGTAGTTATTTGTTATTTCATACGTGACTATCATTTTTCCTTTTAAAAGAAGGTAGGTTGAAAGTGTTTCGCCATTTTGCATTGCGTTCTTTCGTATATCGTAAATGGTTTAGTCAATCAGTCACTCACACATCAACATTCAATCGCCATCAACTCATCCGTCGCGGTTTCCAGTTATTTGCTATTTCTTTCGTTCAACCATTCGTGCGCTCACGGCATAGTGAAAATAACGTCAGTGCTGCAACTTAACTTGTTTACTAACGGAATTAATTCGTATGCGGTGATTATCCCGTCTTCATCTTCGAGATTTAATTTCTTACAAAGTAGTGGCTCTGCTAGTCGCTCGCACTCTATCGCACGTCTTCAGCGCTATAGGGAGAGAAAGAGAAAGCAATAGCTACCCCCTCACTCTCTGCCTCCGACCAGCGCTGCCCGCCGCCGCGTCAACCTCATTCTTTGTTGCGCGCGCGCGCAAGACGCACGTCGTCCCAAAAATATTACTTTTTTGTTTTACTTTAGTCTTAAAATTAGTGATATTATAAACGTGAATTAATTCGTGAGACACGGTAAAATACCGTCACTATGCAAGTGATACGAATGTTGAAGGTAGACTCACAATTTATCTTTTCTCTTAGTGATGAAAAGTATGCAAGTTATTCACAAAGGCAAACTACCTTATATTTGCCTCGAGTCAATACGAGATATTGACCAATGGTACATTTTTCCCGAGCCAATACGTGATATTGGCCAGTGAATTTTTTTCCCGAGTCAATACGAGATATTGACCAGTGATACTTTTATGAGTGAATACGAGATATTAACTATCATTTTACAATAAACTGCCGAATACTTGCCTCGAGTCGATACGACATGCTTTTGTGAGTTAATGTCTTCGGACGAATCCTTCGTATATTATGATTGAACTCATCTTACAGGTAAGTTCGTTTAATCATTATTAACCGCTTCATATTTTACAAAACATTAAATAGATTTTCAGGTGTTAACTGCAAAATATTTGCATTGAGTCAATACGACATTCTTGCTTTTATAAGATATTTTTTCCTGAGTCAATACGTGATATTGACCAGTGATAAGTACTATTATGAGTTAATACGTGATATTAGCCGTAATTTTATAAAATACATATACCTGGATTTGCTAACGTAACTGCAGATTTTTACTTTGAATCAATACGAGATACTTCTTTGTGTTAATTCGAGATATTAACCACTATTTTACAAATATTAATCAGATATTTGCTATCAAAATTGAAGGCCTAATAACCTTTTTCGTGAAACATCAAAATTGTTGTCACTGAAACAGGTATGTACAAGTACTTTCATATGTTTTCGGTTTTTTCGAACAATATTATACAACAAAATACTGATTCCTTCTTATATTTTCTTCGAGAAAAAATCAGCAATGATGTTGAACATCAAAATACACTCCCACAAGTGTTAAAGTTGCCTTTAAGATCAGTAAAATTTTAAAAAATATTATTGGCAAACTCATTGCCGATTCGTTGAAAATGAATCATGCGATTATCATGTATTATGCCACTACTGAAAATCGTTCGTATAGTGTCTTAAAAGACCGTCAGCGCGACGACACCTACTGCTCAGTCCTCTCTAAACTTCGGGTCTGCCACAACAAACACAACCATATCTTGGAACACAAGCAATTGGGCCGAGGTGACGGACAGCAACCAGCAGGGCAACTTTAACGTGTTTCATCAGCCTTGCGGCACCTACCTGCAGCTTTCAGCTCCAAGGGCCACCCGTAATCACCACCGTCGGCACGGTCGCGCTACCAGATCAGAACATAAGGTCTGTACCTTGTCTGTACCTTTAGCTGGTCAGCTAAAATACGTTCTCGATTCGAGTAATAACTATTACAAACGACCGTTATGTGCTTGATATTTTTTTCTAATACTAATCCTAAGTATTCAGTTAGTTAAATTAGAAAATAAACAAATATATTTTATTTTCTTTGCAAAAAAATAAATAAGTAGAACATGTGGGTACTCTCAGAACATTTTATGGAGGATGCTAGAACGACTTTAAACTCATAACAATTGTGTCCTGATAATGTCATGGCAACCCTATTAGTCCTTGAGAACGTTTGCTTTCACGCACAGTGCAAAAAGTACTCAAGACTAGCGGCCGCCCGCGGCTTCGCCTGCGTAGAAATCTTTTTTGCTGTCCCTCGGGAACAGTACTTTCCTTTCGGGATTAAAGGTGCCCTGTGTCCTTCTCTGTAACGCAGACAGCGTCTATGAAAAATTTCGTGATGGTCTGTTCGGTGGTTGGGACGTGAAGGCGTAACAAACAAACAAACAAAAGGACTTTTGCATTTTTAATATTAGTAAGGATGTTATTTAGATAATAAACTTCATGAGTTTTGGGTCTTATTCTTTGGCCTTTGCACAGCACTACACATAATCATTATCTTTACTAAATTTTTAAAACCAATAATTTAATCAATAATGTTCAGGCTTTAAGGACCTATTAAGATGACACTTATGTCTGGGTATTAATTACCAACATTTCTCAGATTTACAAGTATTAGAAACTATAAAACAATTATTCAAATATTTAAGATCCTCATTAACTATCAAGAAAGTACTATTACTCCCAGCCAAACATGTAAATTCTTTGGCCTTGTATTGAATTTATAGAATTAGTAGTATATTGACAAATAAGGACAAACAAAATATTTTTAGAAAAAGCTATTAAAGTCAAATAAAATAGTCATTTTAGTGACTTTGTCAGATACTTAGGAACTATTACAGCTGTTTGCACTGCGGAAGCATTACTATTTTAACATTAACACTTAAAATTTTAATATTGGACAAGCTTAAGGCTTGTACATGTACATATTGAGCAAAAATTTTTACCTATTTAAAACAATAAATATAATAATTACGTATTATATCGTACTAGAGACCTTGTCAACTTTGTATTGTATGGTAGAAAAAAAAATGATTTCTGATGCTTAGACCAATACGATAAACGAATAGTTTTTAACACTTTTCCGTTGCTTTGACAATGGACTGCGCAGCAGCTGGTCAAAGTGAGACAATATAAGATTTTGCATAAACGAGGAATAATTGATGCTCATTAATGACCTGGATCTGCTTTTTTGGTATAAAATCCTTCACATGCCGTGCGTACACTAGCACCGATGGGCTGCTACCCGGCGGCGCCTACCACTGCGGCTGCGCTGGCTACAGCTGGGACGCGCACCACGCCGTCTGTTTGCAGGTGCCTATACTGAAGTTTTTGTTGTACATTAATAACACCACTGCCATTTCATAAATGAATCGAATTAGTGGCGTTCATTGCTTGCAATTAAAACAAATTGCTAAATTGCTTGCAATAAATGGCAGTGGTATGATCAACAATACGCGTAATAACGTCTCCCCAGCTTTCTTTTTCCTCACTTGTTCTTAAAAAAAAAACTTACTTTATTGTACATGACAAAGCCAAATGACTTAATAGCAATCACAACCATGGTTTCACAATTAAAAAAAAATTTTTCTGCAATTACACAATACACTAAATACACTTATATTATTGAAGCAACCATGTAAGCATGATAAATAATATACTTGTGGCAGGCAACTCCATTTCCTCGTTGAAACCTTAATCAACTTGCTGTTAAAGAAATAGCGATGGTAATAGTCACATCAAGCGTTAGTTTATTTTCATCTGTTCTCAAAAAGAAACATCATCCTCGCTGTCAGTTTTCTCCGGCTGCATATTATAAGACAAACGTTTCTTAGAAAACAAGTTCCTAAGTCAAGCGTTAGAAGTGTTTATTGATACCTTGCCTCAGTATTTGAATAATACTGCAAGCAAATCTACATTTTTTTATTGGAAATATTGCCAAGAAATTATATCCTATTTTATACAAATTAATGATTTAATAGGTTTTCTAAACAACTGTTTTCTAAACGAATCCCAATAAATAATCATTGCTCAGATATCTCCCATTTTTTTTTATCTATATCACCGGCAATGATAACCTAAAAAAGTTTTTTTTATTGATATATTTGTTACACTATACGTTAGATTACCTGTTGAACTTACTCCTAAATACAGTACATACAGTTACATTTTGAACAATTAAGCACACATCGGTAACCTTGTTAGCCTTGGCTACAAAAAAATGAACACAGATCATGTATTTAATTCAATTAACTCAAGTAACACAGTAGGATTTGACGAAATAATTTATTATTTAAAATTTAAATGACAGATGTTTAATCACATCTTCTGTAAGTCTCAACTTGTTGAACTTTCCATTCTTTGAGTTTTTATCTCTGTAATAAAATTATTTGTGTTTATTTACATAAATATCTTAAATTTTTCGCCCTTATGAACTAATACAACCCCCAAAGAAAAAAATAACTTATCAATGCTGCCTCGTCACAAACATTCGGCCGATTGATAAAATTTATAATGGAGGAATGTTAAATCGATTTCTTATTAAATCTTATTACCTGTTTATCTTGTGTATGTGCCGGCCTAGAATAGCACTACCCCCTATCATCCCGTGGGTGTCGTAAAAGGCGACTAAGGGAGCATAGCCTTCAAGAGACGGGCAGCAGCGTCTCCAAAAAACCTTGGCCTACTGCGATCGCCAACCCGCCTGCCAAGCGTGGCGAATATGGCAAACCCCCCCCCCCCTCATGCACAATGGATCAAAAAATTGGCCCCCAGTCCCCGGCAGCCCCGCTATTCCTAGCTACGGTAGCGGCTACGGTAACGGCGGGGCAGGGGGTGCTAAGAATCCCCGGGTGCGGCTCGGCTACCAAAAACGACGACAACTGCACCTGGCAACCTATAACACGCGCACACTAAGGACCGACGCGAAGTTAACCGAGTTATCAGCAAGGTACACTGGGACATTATCGGGTTATCTGAAGTCCGAAGAGCGGGAGAGGACTCGATAATCCTCAACTCCGGTAACTTGCTTTACTACCGGGAGGGCGACCAACAGTCCCAAGGTGGTGTCGGGTTCATCATCCAAAAGTCCCTTGTCAACAACATGATTACCATCGGAAGTGTGTCGACCAGGGTGGCGTACCTTATACTCAGAATATCCAAACGGTGTTCGCTGAATGTTATACAGGTTTACGCACCAACCTCGACACACCAAGATGACGAAGTGGAGGCTATGTATGAAGAGATCTCTAAAGCCATGCATAGCTACAAAACCCACTACACTGTTGTGATGGGGGACTTCAATGCAAAGTTGGGGAAACGATGCGGTGATGAGCTGAGAGTGGGGCAATTTGGAGTTGGGCAACGGAATGACAGAGGCCAGATGCTGGCTGACTTTATGGAGAAGGAGAACCTCTTTATGATGAACTCCTTCTTCAGAAAGCCGGAAAGCCGGAAGTGGACCTGGGTCAGTCCGGACGGTAAAGTCAGAAATGAGATAGATTTTATCATGTCGACGAAAAAGCAAATATTCAATGATGTCACTGTGATCAACGCTGTTAAGATGGGGAGCGATCACCGATTGGTACGTGGCACATTGAATATCAACCCAAAGCTGGAAAGATCTCGACTGATAAAATCAACAATTCGACCATTGCCGGCCCATATTCAAAACCCCGAGAGCTTTTAACTCGAACTCCAAAACCGCTTCGAAGCCCTTGAGAACAGCATAGATGTGGACGATCTAAACAACATGGTGGTGGATACTGTCCGTACGGTAGGGTCCAAGCTCTTTAAGACCCGCCGTCCCAAGATAAAGAAACTCTCCGACCACACACCCCTACTCATGGATCAGAGACGTGAAATGAGGCTCCAGAGTTCAGTAGATGCTAATCGTTATCGGCAGCTTAATAGACAGATATCTAAGTCTTTGACGAGCGACCTTCGCCAATTTAATACGAATCGTATTAAAGAGGCTATCGAGCGGAATAAAGGCTCCAAAGTGTTCGCGAGAGATCTGTCTATTGGGCAAAGCCAGATGACGAGCTGAAAACTGACGACGGACGCATCATTTCATCAAAGCCTGAAATCCTGAGGGAGATCGAGAGCTTCTATGGGCAGTTATATTCCACGCAGACACCTGTTGAAAGCAAGGCTAAAGACCCCAGAGCAAAGCTTACCCGACACTATACCCAAGATATCCCGGACGTCAGCCTGTACGAGATTAGTATGGCTCTCAAACAGCTGAAAAACAACAAGGCGGCGGGTGACGATGGAATCACTACAGAACTTCTGAGAGCGGGCGGTAAGCCGATACTCAAAGTCCTCCAGAAGCTCTTTAATTCCGTCATCGTCCAGGGCAGAACGCCAAAGACATGGAACATAAGTGAGGTGATCTTGTTCTTTAAAAAGGGTGACAAGTCCCTCTTAAAGAACTATAGACCCATCTCGCTTCTGAGTCATATCTATAAGTTGTTTTCGAGAGTCCTTACGAATCGTCTCGCTCGCAAGTTCGACGACTTCCAACCTCCCGAACAAGCCGGGTTCCGAAAAGGCTTTAGCACCATAGACCACATCCATACGCTGCGGCAGGTTATACAGAAGACCGAGGAGTATAATGAGCCACTTTGCTTGGCGTTCGTGGACTATGAGAAAGCCTTTGATTCGATTGAAACCTGGGCGGTGCTGCAGTCTCTCCAAAGGTGCCAAGTGGACTATAGGTATATCGAGGTGTTGAGGTACCTATACCAAAATGCCACCATGACGATCCGAGTACAGAACCAGAACACAAATCCTATCCAACTGCAGCGTGGTGTGAGACAGGGAGACGTTATTTCTCCGAAACTGTTCACAGCTGCGTTGGAGGACATCTTTAAGCTCTTGGACTGGAAAGGACTCGGCATCAACATTAATGGCGAGTACCTAACACACCTTCGTTTTGCCGATGATATAGTCCTTATGGCTGAGACCATGGAAGACCTGAACACAATGCTCGAAGATCTCCGTAGTGCTTCCCAAAGAGTGGGTCTTAGGATGAACATGGAAAAGACGAAAATTATGTCAAATGCCCATGTTGTACCCTCTCCAGTTCATGTTGGGAACACTACACTTGAAGTTGTTGACCATTACGTATACCTAGGACAGGCAGTCCAGTTAGGTAGGTCCAACTTCGAGAAAGAGATCTCTCGCCGAATCCAACTCGGGTGGGCAGCATTCGGGAAGCTTCGAAAAATCTTCGCGTCCGACTTACCTCAGTGTCTCAAGACGAAAGTCTATGAACAGTGTGTGTTGCCAGTGATGACTTACGGCAGTGAAACGTGGCCGCTAACTATGGGTCTCATAAGGAGGCTCAAGGTCGCTCAGCGTGCAATGGAGAGAGCCATGCTCGGCGTTTCTCTACGTGATCAAATCAGAAACGAGGAGATCCGCAGGAGAACTAAAGTAACCGACATCGCTCGAAGGATTGCTCAGCTGAAGTGGCAATGGGCGGGACACATAGCGAGAAGAACCGATGGCCGTTGGGGCAGAAAGGTTCTGGAATGGCGACCGCGCACCGGACGACGATCCGTGGGTAGGCCCCCGACAAGGTGGACCGACGATCTGGTGAAGGTCGCGGAAAGCCAGTGGATGCAGGCAGCGCACGACCGATCGTCGTGGAGATCCTTAGGGGAGGCCTATACCCAGCAGTGGGTGTCGTGTGGCTGATATGATGATGATGATGACCTGTTTATCATGTTGTGTAACATGTGGTCACATCGGCGTGGCGGTCAAGTCATTCGTGACAAAAAAATTGTTCACTTACTAGTCTGTGTCCCGGAGTTTCTGTGGATGCTATTCGCAATCTGCTTTTTGGACTGGACAATCGACAATATTTGCGAGTTTCCAGGCATCGAGCTCTAATTTCGCAGAACCCACATTAAAATAAAATAATGTTTTATTGTGTTGCAGTTGCAGGAGCACTGACTTATTTTATTTTATTTAACTAATCCTTAAAAATAATTTAATGTGTGTTCACTTAACCCTTGTTTATTTATATAGACAAACAAGGGTTCCTCTAATAACATTGATATCTTCTCTAAACATCCTACTTTGTAACAAATTAAATCTCGAAGATGAAGACGGGATAATTTAATGATCAAACGAACTTACCCTAAGTGAAGTTCGATCTTAATTATCCCGTCTTCATAGAAGAGATTTAAAGTCCCAACCCTCCCTTGCTAGTTGTTTGTTTAACAACCGTATCCCTATAATAGATAAAGATATCAATGTATTTACTTACTACTCCAAACTGAATGAGGTTGACGCGGCGGCGGGCAGCGCTGGTCGGAGGCAGAGAGGAGGTAGCTATTGCTTTCTCTCCCTATAGCGCTGAAGACGTGCGATAAAGTGCGAGCGACTAGCAGAGCTACTACTTTGTAACAAATTAAATCTCTTCGATGAAGACTGGATAATTAAGATCGAACTTCACTTAGGGTAAGTTCGTTTGATCATTAAATTATATTTGCTACAGATCATTGTATGAACGATCTATCTATTCAATTTATCGGTGTTCATATGATATCCTATTCGGCTGTAGTGATTTATATTCAATCTATATCAAAACAACTTTCCTAAACGTAAGCAAGTTAGGTGTTTTTTCAATTCATTTCTTCGTGGTTGTGCACTGTGCGTCAGCTGACCTTAACCCATCACTTCCCAAGCATCGAAAACGTTGAATTTTTTTGATGAAATCTTTAAATTAAATTCACAATAGATTTAGAAAAAACATTTTGACAAAAAATTAAAAAAAAAATTACCTTCCTAGCTAAGTCAGCCTGTCCTATAAATATGACAATGGGGACATGTGATCAGAAATAATGAAAGTGAACAATTATAAGAAAATCAGCTTTATTTGAAAACAATGACCACAAATAGTTTAAAATTATAAGCTTATTTTGTATGATAAGGTATTAAACAATCACTGCAAAGTGTTTTTTCACATTTAACACAAAAGGTTAGAGGTTTTTTCTACAACCTTAACCTTGGCAACGCCTCTGTTTGTCCCTCTTCGTCATATAGTGACCAACATTATCAAATCTAACAGGTTGTAAAAGAACTTCTGAAGAACCTGGTGTAGGTTTACTTGCCTTGCCTTCTGATTTTTTCATCCAAGAATAACAAACCCTTCGTCTAAAATCCAGCAGAGGGATGTTCTCATCTTTATTTATCTGGTTATAAATAATCCATGCATTCACTAGGTACATGTCTAAAACACGGATGACTAGAGGCCAATACCATTTTTTACCTCTAAAGCGGATTGGATATTTAGAAATCAGCCAATCATGTTTATCCACTCCTCCCATGTTTTTATTATAATTATGAATAAGCCTTGGCTGATTCACGGCTATTTTGGACTTTTCTTTCTTTGAGTACCTATTAGTTTTTACAAAAGGTTCAACAGTATCAAAATTAGTCAAAAGACATACTACATTGTTGTCATGCCATTTCACGCATAATATTTCATTATTTTTATCAAAACGATGATCGGATTAAGACCGAGGTTATCCTCGGTCTTTCTTTTTCATCTCTTGTTTGGTCATGATTGGACATTTCTTAGTCCTATTGTCTCTGACTGTCCCTGTAGCTCTGAACCCTTGAGATCTCAAATCAATCAACAATTGCATGCTGGTGAAAAAGTTATCGAAGTAGACTGCATGTGCTCTGGGATCTGTACATACTGCAAGCAACTTTTTTACTACTGCTGAACCCAAGCCATCACCAGTACTAGCAGAGATTTGAGCATCCTTGCCTGTATAAAGGGAAAAGTTATAACAATATCCGCTGACTCCACACAGTGCCCAAAGCTTGTATCCAAACCTCACTGGTTTACCTTTTATAAATTGTTTGATTTCATGGTGACCAAAGTATTTGACGATCATCTCATCAACTGCTAAATTGGATTCAAATATCCCAAATTTTCGGAATGATACATTAGCTTTATCGATAAATGGGCGAATTTTGAAAGCTTTGTCTGTATTATCAATTCTTGAGTTGTCATTGAAATGTAAATAGGATTTAATTTTGTCAAAACGATTACGAGACGCTCGTTCAACAAATGGAATGTGTACATCATCATCTCTAGACCAATAAAGTTTACTTTGAGGCAAGTGGTGATACGAAGAGAAAAATAAAATTCCTATAAAGACTTTTAACTCATTTACAGTTATATTGAAGTTCAAATCATTTTTATAATGTTTGGCGTAGGTTACGGTTTCCTGCACAATATATTCTAGAATATCATCACACAACAAGTTTTCGAATATTTCTACCGCTGATTTCCCTTCCAACTCCGTAATCATATTTTCTAAACATTTTTGAGCAGTATTAGATTCCGGCTGTATTTCAGAATATATTGGTTCACACTTACGCCAACTGACTGTCTTGCTTGTCCGAGATGTGGTTTGAGTAGGATGATCTTCCTCGTCGTTATCAATTGTACACGAAAATTCCACTTGACCAGCTACATCTGACACTGGCAAAACTCCTATATCGTCGTCAGGGCCTTCTTCTATGTCAGTCATTTCATCTACTTCATCCGGAGGCAATATAGCAACTTCAATGTCATTCAACTCACCATCACTACAATCTTCAATATCTTCAAGGTAGTCTATAATTTCAGACACCTTCAAAGCCTTTTTATACTTTTTTTTTACTGGATCCATGATCTACAAATAATGAAAAAAAAAGCTACACGTTTATCGATACAAATACAAATAGGTTTATTGTTTAATATTTGATAAAGAACAAAATTTAAATATTTTTTCTTACCTTTTTCAACGTTATGAACAATTCAATTTTTTAACTCTAGTTCGATAAATAATCACAATCGTGTTACGAGATGTAATGTATTCGGCGTAGACTTAGCGACTAATGTAAAACACAAGCAAGACCCGCAAGAAGAAACAATTGACACGTTTGAACCAGTACTTAGCGTAACAGGATCGAACACGCTTTCGGGGCAAATTGTACAGACATGTTCCCATTGTCATATTTATAGTACGGCTTAATTCGAATGTATACCACAAGTTCCCAAATTATATTTTGTTTTTGATTTTACTTGTTTTATATTTGGTAGAGATCTTAAAATCAGTTTAATGTACTTTAAAGTTGGTAACCTTTTTCTTTAACGGTATTTAAAATCGGAACTTAATGCTCTACTTGAGGTAGCAAAATGATCAATTTGAAAAAAATACATTAAAATTACGTAAACGTTTTTTAAAGCAAAAAAAAAATATTTTATTAGAAAAATATTGTAAAAATATGATTTTCATCAGAAATAATAAAAATAAAAGACCTAACATGTTAAAAAAAATACGAAAATAGTGTCTTAAAAATAGGACAGTGGGAAGGAATAGGTTAATTAGCTGCGGCCGCCAATTTGTTTACATTACGCGTGTGTGCGATATTTTAAGTTGTTTATTCAAAATAAGCAAATAAAATAATTATTTTTATGGCGCTATCCAATGAATAATTTATTAATATTTATTCACAAACCGATTTTTAGTATAATTGTTAGTTCATTCACATGGTGATTTGTGTAGCCATTTCCGCTTAAGTGATACTGAGTAGTATATTATTCCTAAAATCCTATAAATTATAATCTAATTATGCTTTGATAAATTAGTTATTGATTAATAGTAATTTTACAAATATTTATTGATAGAACATTGACTTTTATAACGATTTTGCATAAACACATCCGGTAGTCAGAGGCGGGGCAGAGTGGGTTGTTGACGCCACGTTGGCGGACGGACAGTGGAATTATTCGTATTCGAACCACCGCGCAGTGAACACCCGGCCACTTGTCAGTGAAATCTGGCTCTGAGTAATTTTTAACGGATAAAAGCTAAGTATTTTGCTATTGTTGAAGTTACCTTGCTAAGTAAATCGTTTCAGTTTGGTTTGATTGAAATAGTGAGAGTTTTAAAGACTAAATATGAAGTTAAAATCGTATCTATCTATGTAGGCTGGCAACCCCGTTCAACCTATGCTTTTGTGTAAGAGAGCGAGACGGAATGAATGTGCGAAAGAGAGAATGACGGATGTGAGATTTTTCATAATGGCTGCTAGGACGTTTTTGCATTGCTGTATCGTGTGCCATTTAAATTAAAATAAATAAGTTTTATTGTACGACGGCCTCTTATTTCCCTGCCTGCGTCCCACAATTTTGGGGGCCCCTCCGGGATTATAAAAAGAAGAATTCGTGGGCCAGGCACAAAGGGAAAAGTGAGTTTCAAAATTACGGGCACGTGGTTGGTGTACGGCGGGCGGCGCGGTACAAAGAAAATCTACGACGGTCAACGTGTTGCACTATATTTTACGAGACGCTTACGACGAATAAGACGATATTGCAACATGCCTAAAGATTCCAAAGAAGAACGACGCGCAAGCCGGCAAGCCGACTATTTCGAAGACTGCCACACGAAGCAGCATGGTGGCAACATGTTACAAATGACGGCGGAGCTGGTGCCGAGCTTCAGCGGCCGCGACAGCACTTATCCAGTAACGAGGTGGATAGAGGATGTCGAAAGTAACGGCGAGATATTTAATTGGACACCGCTTCAGCAGTTACTTATCGCAAGAAGATCGCTCACGGGTACAGCGCAACTTTGGCTACGGGCGGAGCGACCATTCAGAAGCTGGGATGAGTTAAAAGCAGCTTTATTGAAAGCATTTCCCGATTCCGCCGATGTCAAGACGATTCATGAAATGATGAGTGCTAGAAAAAAACGTGCAGGCGAGACGTGCCTAGATTACATGCTCATTGAAATGACTCGGAAAGCGAGGCAAGATGGCCGACTATGTCGCGATAAAATATATCGTAGATGGAATTTATTTTACTTATTAACTTTAGATTACGCAGCTACAGAGGAATTGTTGGCATGAGGTACTATTTAATTTATAATCAAATTATAAAAATAATAATACTGTTTAAATATATAAAAAAACATAAAATAAATATATATTATTTATCATAAAATTATCTATTACAAAGTTATTACTATTATTTATGTTATTAAATTATTTAAGAAAGTGTAGTATGCCATATATTTAATTATTATAAGTACATAAATAGGCCACTTTATATTTGAATATTATTAATTTAAGCACTTTAAATGGGGTTGTTGTTGTAATTTTAGTTACGTAAAAAAGTTATTTTTATCTGTATGTTCTGCATATACTGTGAGTATTTATTTTGTGCGTGCATAGACGACCGTGTCGTCGGTCATCGCGAGCGCCATATCGCCCGACCCGACCGGTTTTATTCCATTGAACTATTCATGCACGATCGGTAACAAGTGGACGGGGACACAACTACTCTGCCGCAACACAGTTTTTAAACTAGTGTGGAGGGTAGGAGCCAACCTTTACATTTTACTAGTGCTATTCTATGTATACCACCTTTACTAAAACAGCACATGGAATTTTTCTAAGTATTCTCATAAGGTTAATTTACTTTAAATAAGTTATTACCTAACTAGTATTAAGGAAAAACGTTGTAAAATGTCAAAATAAACTAATTTCATTTCATTTCATTTCAAATTTCAATCACACACACGAAACAAATAAAGTGATGCTTTACGGCGTAACGTCATATGGCGAGCTGAAAGAAAAACTTAAGATCTACGAAACTATTACAAGCAAGATGCAAAATTCGAGGCAGCGTCACACGGGAGCGTCGGCAAGCACAAGCAAGCATCATACGAACACAAGTAGTACGAGTGGACCGAGTGGATGACGGGTGCGGCGAGCTAGGGCATACATCGGCTGATTGTCCGCATAAGAACAAAGGGCTAAAATGCTTTAAGTGCAACGAGTTCGGCCATGTTGGATCGCGGTGCACTGTGAAAGATGACAGCGCCACCGAACGGAAGTCGTCGAGTCAACAACACCATCGGGTATCGTCGGGAGATGTCGTCGGTAAAGCAGGAGCAAGCCATCATCGCTACGCAAAGAGCGCGATGTTCGCGACAGACGTCACTCACGAAGACAGTAGCGCCACCAACGACGAGTCGACGAACCAATTTAAAATGGCGGAGCACAGCAGCCAATCGACAGGCAAAACGAAGATGACGTATGGGGCGAGTGGCGATGAAGTATATTGCACTTTGTAATATACGATTAAGCAATTACCTAAAATTGGAACACACATGTAGCACTCTAAGCAACCAATATTCGAGAACGCTGACTAGACATAAGTTAATTCTATTTTATTATTTTATATTTTATTATTCAATAAACATCTACACACGAAACATGACGTTTTTATCTTAACTAAAAGCATCGTCCAAATAGATAATATTTCATGGCGACCTTTGCCAACCGAACGCAAAAATTATATTAGTAAAAAAAAAAAAGACTGAAGAATATTCGACACATGGATTCAGCAGCAGCAGTCTTCGTTGCCTTTTTCTTCTCTTCAACGCATTCCTCGTGAAGACGAAATAATAACATCGGAGCTCCACAAAGCAAAAAAATGGAATTGGGGACTGAGAAGGGAATTCAACAGCGCAGCCCTAAGAAAAACCATATCATTGTGGAATTAACAACTACGTCGACTCATCCATCAGCTTAAGCCAGGAGGTGTCCAGGGTAGAAACCCGGCCCATTGTACGAGGGGCAAGGGAAATCCCAGCCCGATCTTCAGCCAGCTGTATCAAGCAGTCCAGAAAAGGAAGCCGTCGTCGAAGTCTGAAGGTCCACCCACCAGAGGAGCATGAGAAGCACGCACGCCCACCCTCAGCAACGTCGCGCCGCCCCGGTCATACAATCCTCATCATGGAGAGATTAGTCAGGTTTATTCGTTTGCTATAAATGCTGTAAGTTATTTAAAATATTTAATTAATTATGTAGTAGGTATTCTTATTATTTACATTAGACAATGACAAATATTATTTCTAATTTAAATGAATTGCATGAAAAACTTTTGTATATTAAGGAATATTTGATTAAACTAGGACCAGAAAGACGTCAAAAAGAATTAGGTTTTGCAAAGTTTAATGAAGCGAAACTTGAGTACGCAAAATTGGAGTATATTTTGTCTCGAGTACATGAATTAGTTGAGAGGTCTGAAATATCAACTAAAGATATTACTTTAATTAATAAAATTGCGAATGACATACAATTCATTCATAGTAAAATTATTTCTTTAGAAAGTACAAGTATTGCAAGTAGTTCAAAAATGGCAGAAAAAGACAAGTTCGATTTAAAAACAGCCATTGCACTTTTACCAGTAATGACGGGTCAAGAACACGTCACCAAGTCTCTTATCGATTCTATACAATTATATAGTTCTATGATTAGTGACGCTACTCATATTCAATTAATTGATTTTGTGATAAAAACTAGGCTTTCCCCTAGCGCAAAGTTACGTTTAAAGAGTAATTATCCAACTATTACTGACTTAATTAATGATATGAATACTCATTTAATTCAAAAAAAATCAGCTGTTGCCATCCAGCACAAATTGCAAAACTGTCGTCAAGGACATAGGTCAATCGAGTCATTCGGCTCTGAGCTAGAACAACTTTTTGTAAATTTGACGATAGCACAAGCAGACAACGACGCTACTAAGTTCGAAGTACTGCGTCCAATTAATGAAAAGGTTGCTATCAAACGTTTTTCAGACGGATTAGTGAATCAGAAACTTAGCACTATCATAGCATCGCGTCAATTTCATTCCTTGCCAGAGGCTATAAGGACTGCACTCGACGAACAGTCAATGTCTACCAGACATGAAGAGGTAATGTCCGTCAGAAAATGTTATCCTAGAAATTTTTCCCGTACACCTACTAGTTATACACGTTACCCAGGTAATTATTCAAATAAGTATAATTATTATAATAGATTTAGCACAAACAATAGGTTTAGTGCCGGTAACGAGAAACCTCAAGGTAAGTATGTGTCACGAGACCCCCGTGCCGCGCATGGGATACCACCACCACCACGTTCACGCGACCGCGGTCGGCCGAGCCCGCGCCCGCCGCGCTCAGCTGTTCCTTTCCAACGTGTGCAGCACGCTAGCCACGAACATTCGACTGAAAATGAGTCACAAGCTCATTCTCAGACCCAGAATGAAAACAATAACTTAGATTTTTTTCGTCCCTACTGATAATTATGTTTTAAATTACAATAATAGTAGTACTGTAACTTTTTACGTTAGTAATAGTAATATTGATCTTTTAGTTGATAGCGGAGCGAGCATATGTGTTTTAAAATACGAATGGTTATGCAACTATCCAGAATTAATGAATTTAATTACGTTTGAAAAGTTAGTTATAAAAGGAGTAAGCGGTAAACTAGTATCTGAAGGCTATATCTATTTAGATTTATCTTATCATGGTTTAGTTTTTAGGGAAAAGATGTATGTTTTTAAAAACATGTCCTGTTCTGCAAATGGGATTTTAGGCGATAATTTTTTGAAGCGTTATCAAGCCATAATTAACTATAAAGAAAATATTTTAATTTTAACTAAAGATAATAATTATGTTTCTATACCTATATTGAGTCACTATAGACATTTGATACCGCCACGATGTGAGGTAATAAAATATATACCTACGTTGTTAGGCGACGATTGTGTTTGTTTATCTAAAGAAATACAGAAAGGAGTTTTTATAGGAAGTTTAATAGCGAAACCTTGTAATGGTCGCATACCAGTAAGAATATTAAATACTACCGATAAAGAAGTAGATCTAGATCTCACCGATTTAGAAACTTACTCATTGAACGATTTTGAAGTTTGTAATTTTGAAAAAGAGGACATTTCTGTCTCACGTATAAAAACGTTATTGGAATTATTAAACTTATCAGAACTTAATCTAGAAGAAAGACGAAGTATTGAAAGTATATGCGCCAAGTACGCGGATGTTTTTCATCTGCCCGGCGACAAATTATCTTGTACTAACTTAATGACTCATACTATAACTTTAAAACCTAATGTTTCACCAGTCTATGTCAAACCACATAGATTACCGCATGCCTTAAAAAGGGAGGTTCAGAAACAGATAGATGTTATGCTCGAAAATGATATTATCGAAGAGGCTACATCAGAGTGGTCTAGTCCCGTTTTGCTCGTACCGAAAAAAGCAGATAGGTCAAATGAAAAACAATGGAGACTTGTTATAGATTACAGACAATTAAATAATCGTATATTGGATGACAAATTCCCTTTGCCTAATATCACCGATATCCTAGATTCACTCGCAAATAATATTTATTTTTCGAAATTAGATCTTTCGCAGAGCTACTACCAGTTGTCTTTAGATAACGATTCTCGGAAACTAACAGCTTTCACCACAGATACGAAAATGTATCAAATGAAACGTTGTCCCATGGGGCTTAAGACATCTGCAAGTGTATTCTCGCGCCTTATGACCATTGCTATGTCAGGTTTGAATTATAAAAAAGCTTTTATTTATTTGGACGATTGCGTAATTTTCGGAAAATCTATAGAAAATCATAACAAAAATTTAATTAGTGTACTTGAACGATTTAGAAAAGTAAATTTAAAGTTAAAACCTATGAAATGCGAATTTTTACGCACCGAAATAATATATTTAGGACACAAAATAACTTCTAATGGCATTTTACCCGATGAAAGTAAAATTGTCACTATGCAGAATTATCCAGTGCCAATGAACTGTGACGAAGTCAACCGTTTCGTTGCATTTGCAAATTATTACAGACGATTCATACCTAACTTTGCAAACATTGTTTATCCTCTTAATAAATTACGTAAAAAGAACGTACAATTTCAATGGTCATCAGAGTGTCAAACAGCATTTCAAAAGTTGAAATCAGCTTTAGTTCAACCACCGGTTTTATCTTATCCCGATTTTTCAGAAAATAATATTTTTCGTTTACAAACAGATGCATGTAAGACAGGTTTAGGTGCAGTTTTATCTAACATGAACGGTCAAGTTGTTGCTTATGCAAGTAGAAATTTGAAACCCGCCGAGACGAGGTACCCCATAATTGAGTTGGAACTTTTAGCAATTGTTTGGGCAGTAAGACATTTTCGTCCCTATTTATATGGACGTAAATTCAAAATTTTAACCGACCACAAACCATTAATTTATTTATTTAACTTAAAGGATCCAACAAGTAGACTTACAAAATTCAGATTATTTTTAGAAGAGTATGATTTTGAAATAGAGTATGTTCCAGGACGAAACAATGCAGCTGCAGACGCATTGAGTCGTATACCCATAACATATACTACTTTAAAATCATTACAAGAAAATGTTGTATCAGTTTTAACTAGAGCACAAAGTAAAAAAATTCACACCCCTACTGACTCTACTTCAGAGAGCTCCGACAGCAACAGGTCTGATCAACCTATTGCGGTAGAAGTTCTCAAAAAACCCGATAACGTCATCGAATTAAGTTTCAATCAAATAAATTATGATAATTATGTGAAGTGTAAAAATAATATTATATCTAACGCGGGATGTTGTGTTTATGTACCGTCGCAATCAGCGATTTATCTGAGTACCCGATCGTCATCTACCCCAGAGGTGTTAGCGAGGGACTTAGAGTCATTGTGTCAAAAAATAGGCATACATGAGGTACTTATTATAAAAGAAAAGTATATAGAGAGAAAAATTAAAAGTCTTGTACAAGCAGCAAAAAAATTTAATCCTGTAACGCCGCGATTTCTTATAACAAAAGATATATTAAGAATAAATGACAGTGAGCAAAAAAGAGTAATACTAAACGATTTTCATCTATTACCTACTAGCGGACACGCAGGAGTTAATAGAATGTTTAACAACATAAAACAATATTATTTTTGGCCAGGTTTAAGTAACGATGTAAAACAGTTTGTTAAAAATTGCCACCAATGTCAATATCATAAGCATAGTAATAAACATATTAAACAACCGTTAACCATAACATCTACAGCTCACTCATCATTTGAAAAAATTTTTTTGGACATTATGGGTCCAATCGATGTTGATGACTTTAATAATAAATACATATTGACATTACAATGCGATTTAACAAAATTTGTAGAAGCGTACCCATTATCCAGTAAAGACGCGGTCACAGTCGCCCAATCTTTTACAAATAATTTCTTGATGCGATATGGCATTCCCAGGGAAATATTGACTGACCAGGGAACCGAATTCATGTCCTCAGTAATGTCTGAGATATGCTCATTATTACAAATTAAAAAGTTAAATTCAACAGCCTACCACCACGAAACCGTAGGAGCTTTAGAAAATACTCATAAGACTCTAGGAGCTTTTCTTAGAATCCAGTGTAACAATAACAAACATAACTGGAGTACTTGGATTCCTTATTGGTGTTTTTCTTTTAATACCACAGTGCATAGCGAGACAAAATATACGCCTTTTGAGTTAGTCTTCGGAAAAGTATGTAACCTTCCAAAGAATTTGCAAACAGAAATCGATCCTTTATATAACTATGACAGTTATCCTAGAGAACTCAAGTATCGTTTACAACGAGCACAATCTGACGCACGACGAAATTTAATCCAAGCTAAAGAAAAAAGGAAATTGATTTATGATACAAATAGTAATCCTGTTACCTATCAGGACGGCGATTTAATATTATTAAAGAACCAAGTAGGAAATAAGTTAGATAGTATATACAAAGGTCCTTATAAGGTATTAAGAGATTTGACGTCAAATGTAGAAATTTTAAAAGATAATAAAGTTGTTATTGTGCACAAAAACAACACGAAATTATTTAATAAATAACAATCTGTTATTTGATACTTAATTAGATAAGTAGGTACATTTGCTATGTAACTTAAGTAACCGTTTAAGTGAATAATATTATGATTGTAATTAAGTAGGTAAAATGTGAAGCTTCCATTTCCATTACCATTTCTATTTTATTTTATTATGTAACGTTAGTATTAGTTATGATGTAATTTAAGAAATGAAATTATTATGTTGCATTGAAATAAGATAATGTTTAATTTTAGTTCATTTTAGTAAGTAAGTAAGTAAAGTTTGGTTTGCTTCGACTGTTACGAGTTTGTTCTTTTTGCAGGGAGGGGATGATCCTTTCACTTTTTCAGGGGAGATGAAGTATATTGCACTTTGTAATATACGATTAAGCAATTACCTAAAATTGGAACACACATGTAGCACTCTAAGCAACCAATATTCGAGAACGCTGACTAGACATAAGTTAATTCTATTTTATTATTTTATATTTTATTATTCAATAAACATCTACACACGAAACATGACGTTTTTATCTTAACTAAAAGCATCGTCCAAATAGATAATATTTCAGGGACACTATGGTCTACTCACCGACGAATGACGAACGAGAACGAGTGAAGATGGCGGCGTTTGTTTACGATCATGTCGAGCAGCTGTCAACGTCGATGTCAAACGAGAAGAAGCCGCCTTTCTATTGTCTAATTTCAAAATCTATCGCAATCGCTTTCAGGACGTAATACATTGATGCTTCTTTTTGGCACAAATAAAAACTTACCAAAGAAATGCAGCAATGTGTCACATCCATCTGTCAAATGAAAGCGATTGCGATAGATTTTTGAAATTAGACAATTAGCCCCCTGGTTGTCATCGCGAATGTAAACAATGTTCGAGTGAAAGCACTTGTGGACAGCGGCAGCGATGTGAATCTTTTATCTGAGGAAGTGTTTAATACTATCGGCATGCCACAATGCGAAAAGGACGAACTATCTCTCTGTGGCATTGGACTATCAACGGTGCGTTCGATGGGGAAATGTCGATTGCGTTTGTGTATTGATGAACATTGCTACGAAGATGTCACATTTCATGTATTAGAAAAAAATTGTATACCGTTTAGAATGATACTTGGACAGGAATTTCTTAATGATGTTACAGTTGTATTGAAAGGTGGTTGTGTTGTGTGAGGTTTTATAGCAAAGATTGGGAGCGTTTGGGATGTTATGCGAGTGAGGTATGTTCATTGGGTTCTGTTGTAGGTCCGATGTTGAATCCTGCCCTGAAGAATGAAGTGATCCAGAGTGTCCAGAACTACAAACCCAAGCAAGTCAAGGAAGCACCATTGCAACTGCGCATTGTGCTCAGTGATGAAGTACCAAAGGCAATGCGACCACGACGCTTATCACTCAAGGAGCAAGGGGTAGTGGATGGACAGGTATCCGAGTGGTTGGAGAAAGGCATTATTCGCGTAAGTTATTCTGAATATAGTAGTCCCCTTGTGTTAGTAAAGAAAAAAGATGGTTCGACTAGAGTCTGTGTTGATTATAGAATGTTGAATAGAAAAATTATTAAAGACGAGTTTCCATTACCAGTGATTGAAGACTTAATTGATAAATTAAAAGACGCTAAAATATATAGCGTGTTGGATTTAAAAAATGGCTTTTTCCACTTGAAGATTAGGGAAGAGTCAATAAAGTATACTTCTTTTGTAACCCACAATGGTCAGTTCGAATTCTTAAGAGCTCCTTTTGGTCTGTCCATTTGTCCAAAGTATTTTATGAGATTTATATCAATAATTTTTAGAGACTTACTCGCTAAAGGTAAAATTATAATTTTCATCGATGATTTGTTGATTCCGGCTGAAAATGAAATTCAAGCTGTGCAAAGACTAAATAATGTACTTATGATTTCAGAGCAATATGGCTTAGAAATTAATTGGAAGAAAGCAAAGTTGATTTGCAGGGAAATTGAGTATCTGGGACATTTGATAAGGAATGGTGAAATAAGACCCACCGCGGAGAAGACCGATGCAGTGATGAGGTATCCGAAGCCAACATCAGTCAGGCAAGTTCGCAGTTTTCTAGGACTTACTTCATATTTTAGGAAATACATCAAAGATTATGCCACTATAGCAAAGCCACTCTCTGATTTGCTCAGAAAGGATGTTGTTTTTGTTTTTGGAGAAAAAGAATGTATTGCATTTGACAATTTAAAGAGGAAGTTGAGTAACTCTCCGGTTTTGAAGATTTACGACTCTAACTTACCTACCGAATTGCATACCGGTGCAGCCTCTGTTGCATATTCCGCTATTTTGTTGCAGCTACACCCAGACGGTTGGCATCCTGTGTATTACATGAGCAAGAAAACCAGTGATGCGGAATCAAAGTACTGCAGTTACGAGTTGGAAGCGTTGGCAATCATCGAAGGCGTGAAAAGATTTCGAGTGTATCTTTATGGTATCCATTTTAGAATAATCACTGACTGTCAAGCGTTCGAAATGACACTGAAAAAGAAAGAGTTGTGTCCAAAAGTTGCTCGTTGGGTACTATACCTAGATCAATTTGATTATGAGGTGGTGCATAGAGCAGGAGCTAAGATGCAGCACGCAGATGCTTTAAGCCGAAATCCATGCATGACCATTGTCACCAATAGCTTACATGATCAGATACGATCGGCTCAACAGAAAGACGATGGATTGAGAGCTATAAGTGAGGTACTTCGGAATGGTTCCTACTCAGACTATTGATTGGCTTGATAATGGACTGCTGTATAAAGAAGAGCAGAAACTCCTGGTCATACCCAAGTGTCTAGAAAAAGAGATCATAAAGCAAGTACACAGTAAAGGGCACTTTTCGATGAAAAAGATGAAAGAAATTATTAGTAAAGATTATTACATACCTGACTTAGAGAAGAAACTTCAAGACTTTGTGGTCACGTGTATCCCATGTCTTTTGGCTACGAGGAAGGCTGGTAAACAGGAAGGTTATCTGAGTCCAATTGAAAAGGAAAGTACACCGTTGCATACCATTCACATCGATCATTTAGGACCGTTGACAGATACTAAGAAGCAATATAATCACATATTGACAGTAGTGGATGCATTTACCAAGTTTACATGGATCTTTCCTACAAAGAGTACTACCAGTAAAGAAACTATAGAAAAATTTAAGATACACCAACAAAACTTTGGTAATCCAGTAAGAATCATAAGTGACCGAGGGACGGCATTTACTAGTGGTGAGTTTCAAGAGTATTGTCGAGAAGACAACATCCAACATATCACCATCACCACAGGAGTACCGAGGGGAAATGGTAAAGTAGAAAGACTACATAGAACTATTATAGCGATACTTACGAAGCTATGTATAGAAAGCCCATCTTTATGGTATCGACATGTAAGTAGCGTACAGAGAGCGCTGAATAGTACTTATCAAAGAAGCATAAATACCACCCCATTTCACCTTATGATTGGAACGGAGATGAGAACCAAAGAAGACTTACCAATTTTGGAATTATTGAAACAGGAAGAAATAAACCAATTTGAAGAAAATAGAGAAGAAATTAGAATTAACGCGAAACAACAAATACTTAAGGTACAAGAAGAAAATAAGAAAACTTTTGATAAGAATAGAAAACAAAGTACAAAGTACGAAGAGGGAGATTTAGTAGCTATCAAGAGGACACAGTTTGGTCCAGGGCTCAAGCTTAAACCGAAGTATCTAGGGCCTTACCGAGTCGTGAAGGTCAAGCGCAAGGATCGTTACGATGTGGAAAAGCTAGGCAGCGCTACCGAAGGGCCTAATAAGACTTCGAGCTCAGCAGACCTGATAAAACCATGGCATCAGCAGGGTGAAGAGTAACATGCTCAGGCAAGTATGATAGTTGTTTTGAGGGATGAAAGAAAGAAATGAAAAACAACTGTAACTTTTAACTTTTAATCTGTTTATTTTTGTGTATTTTTACAAAACATGTTTAGACTTACCGTGTTAATTATGATATCACAAAAGGTAACATTTCACTGTACTGTTTTGTTTCAAAATACGTACCTATTTAAGATGTTAAATTAAGATAAATATTTGTAATTTGGTAAGAGTAGGATTTTCTAAATTTTAAATATTAATTGTTTATTAAGGGTCAGTATACACCTTTTGAATATTAATGGTTGGTTAAGGGTTAGCCTTACTTTGTTATAACCTCAATATTTTTATGGATGTTTTGCTATGGCTATGTCTGAGGGCAGCCATAGGATAGGATGGCCGAATGTAGGCTGGCAACCCCGTTCAACCTATGCTTTTGTGTAAGAGAGCGAGACGGAATGAATGTGCGAAAGAGAGAATGACGGATGTGAGATTTTTCATAATGGCTGCTAGGACGTTTTTGCATTGCTGTATCGTGTGCCATTTAAATTAAAATAAATAAGTTTTATTGTACGACGGCCTCTTATTTCCCTGCCTGCGTCCCACATCTATTTAATTGTTATTTTTTAATCATGAAACAAATTATTTGCTCGTTTAAGTGGTTATTTTATTTGATTTTTAAACAAATTCTGACACGTGCAACGTAACTTGTGCATATCGGCTATCCATAGTTGAACTATAACTAAAGATAGATCATTCATTCTACTTAATTAATTCGTTTATTCTAGTGTTGTTTTTATTCGTTCTTACGAAAATGTCGTTTAATCCAAAACGTACTACTATTCGTAAACTTAGTTCGGCGAGTAGATCTAAATCAAAACAAATAAGCTTACAAAGTTATACAGCGCAGGATCTACCCGTTTTGCGTAGAAAACGTACCTTAGCATTAAATCGTTTGGTGAAAGCATTCGAAATAGGAGAATTAGCGCGTACCGATGACAGTCAAACAGATCTATTTTTTTCCTACTGCGATCAACTCGATAAATATGTATCGGATTTTGAGAGCGCGCATTTTGCAATTATCGAACTTTAAGCGTCGCCTGAGGATGACCAGGGTAACTATGATGACGATGAAATTCGGACACGTTTTGATGAAAGTGAAAGTGAAATATATTTTATTTAAATAAGCTCACATAATAAGCATTTTTAAATCGTCAATTCTTTTACCCTACCACCCATTATGACGTCTTTTAACTGACAAGAAAAATGGGCGCAAAAAAACTTGTCAGCTTTATCAGATGGAACGATATTTACAAATATGTATATCGTTTCCAGACTTTATATTAACAAAGATTAACAAATAAATAACATTATTGAATTAGCTCATTTCTTAATGAATTTCAAATTTCTTAAAGGCTGTTACAATAAATAAAAATAAAAGAAAACAATTCAATATGCGTTAAGATAGGTAGTCTGAAGCAGACCCATTCCCACTGGCAGCACCAGTTCACGAGCATGACGCATGAACCAGCCATCTCTTCGCTCAACCATATTTGAGGGAACGTAACGACCCGCCTCATACGACACCACCGCAGAAATGATTAAAGAGAGCATGACATACTAAGACTACCTATGTTAAGGCATCGAATTGAAAATTTATATCCAAAAGCTTTTCATAGGTCTTTTACTAAACTACAAAGTAAAAATATTGCAATTAAATAAATCAAAACAAGGTAAGCTATTAAGAATTATATTTTTTGAGTAAGAAGTGCCATACATACAGACAATATAAAACAGATCTTTTATATACGAGTTATACGACGATGATATCTATTTTCGAATTTTGTCTATTTACCGTAGTTTAAATAAGTCAAATATTAACTTAGCTGAATCGAATCATCAATGTAATGCTACATTTCAACCGTCGACATCATCGCTATCTCATGTTAAATTGCCTCGAATTACGTTGCCGTTATTTTCGGGTAATATTAAAAAAAAACGAATAAAGAACTGATTGAGAAAGTTATTACGAGTTTAATTTGTAAGTACGATTATTATAGACAAATCAGTGACAGCTCGACAGGATATAAATACACAAAGAGAGTACAGAGACATAGCATAACATTCAATGTCACAGTGTACAATCATAGACTCGACTAATACAAAGAAGGTGCGTAGCCTTACTTCTTTTCATCCCGTCTTGTTTTTCTAGCTCTATGCTAGGCCTATAAGAGCGCTTAGCTCTTTGATCCGTGGCTTGAATAGCGGCTTGGTTAGGAAGTCGGCCAGCTGCTTCGCTGCTTCCACTTTCAAAACATTGAGGTTTCCTGAAGTCACACATTCGCGTACAAAGAAATGACGTACCTGAATATGTTTCGTCCTTTGGTGTCTCTCGTACGGTGGGTCATGGGCCAAACGTATCGCAGACTCACTGTCGAGATGAAGTTCTGTATGAACGTCTCCAGTTACCATAAACTCCAGAATTTTCTTTAGCCATATGACTTCTCTGGCCGTTTCGCTGGCAGCCACAATCTCGGCCTCTGTGGAGGAAATCGCAACTGTCCTCTGCCTTTTGCTTTGCCAGGCGATTGCTCCTCTTGAATATAGGCAGACCATTCCGGAAGTAGATTGCCCTGTAGTAGGATCTCCCCCATGATCTGCATCACTATAGCTTTGAAGGCATTTTGTCGCAGTGGAAGATTGATATGAATCCCATGGTCAATGGTGCCTTTGATGTAACGTAAGATTCTCTTCACTCTCGCCACATCCTCAGGTTTGGGATTGTCTAATGTTCTTGAGACAACACTAACAGCGTATGCTATATCTGGTCTTGTCCCAACAGTTAAGTAAGAAAGTGCGCCAACCGCTTGTCTGTAAGGGAATGGATCTTTCTCATTAACTTGTAAATTAGCATCTTTGACTATCGGTGTTACAGCAGCTTTACAATTCTGCATATCAAACCTTTCTAGTAGACGCTTGGCTCTTTCGGGTTCGCGGAGGCGATCAACCCGTCGTCAACGTATAATGCTAGAATCAGCTTCCTGTCCTTGCTGTCCTTGTTCTTATGAAGAGACATGTATCACTCTCACATTGTTTAAATCCTATCTTTAGGATGTACTCTGTAATACAATGATTCCAACAATGAGGAGCCTGTTTAAGGCCGTATAGGCTCCTTTTAAGTTTGCATACCTTGCCTGAAGTATCACTGTATCCTTCAGGGGGTTTCATGTAGATTTCTTCATTTAAGCTTCCATAGAGGAACGCGGTTGAAACATCGAATTGTGACAGAGTCAAATTTTCTTGTGCAGCGACACTCAAAACAGCTCTTATCGTGCTCGTTTTGGCTACGGGACTAAACGTCTCATAGTAGTCTAGCCCTTTCTTCTGCGAGTAACCTTTTATTACTAAGCGAGCTTTATATTTGTCAACCGTGCCAGCAGGATTGGTTTTAATCTTAAAGATCTACTTACAGGGTATCGCTTTCCTCCCTCTAGGTAATTCCACCATGTCCCAAGTTTGGTTGTCTTTTAGAGAGTGGAGGTGCTTACTCCACAATTTGAGCGGAAAATATACAAACAAAAAATAGCGAATTTCCCTAAGCACAAGGGGGCTGGTTTTTGATATATAATAAGTGGACTGTAATGAGGATGTAAGAATATATTGCAGGGTGTTCGCAATCTATAATTTTTGTATATATATATAGGTAAAGTTGCAAAGCGCTTGTAAATATTAGGCTAAATAAAAACGGGCATGGAAATCAAGGAAAAGTATAGGAACACGCACCTGTTTCTGAAGAAAGCCTTTCTCTTGTTATGTCCTGCAGGTTTCTAGTGCAATCGGCCAGCCGAGGTGGGCTTCCAACATTTAGCACCACACACAAACACTTCACAATGTCTATCAAAAATAGCGGTTTCTTCAATTATAAAATTCGTTCTTCTGTGTCTGAGCTCACGTCGCGGAATCACAAAGGTAACTGTTCTTTTCTCGAACGTTCGATTACTTATAAAAAATTCACAGATTTTACAGTTCCCGCAAGAATCGGAGCATTGAAAATGAACACCAAAATTTACGAAAAACCAAAATCAAATGCCAAGTCCTATTATATTTTTAAAGTTACCTAGGTAGTACCTATTTATTTTTACGATTGTGACTGTTTGGTTTTAGCGTTGCTCCATAGATGGCGCTGTAGCGAACCAGCCATTAACTGACTGGCGGTGTTAAGAGTTTTGTGTTGTTTTATATAACCCCTAGTAAGTGTTTAGTTCTTAAATTGTATCACTAGATGTCGCTGTACCGTGTTATGTTTTACCTAGACGGCGGTGTTAAGGTTTTTGTTATTAATTATAAGTTTTCGAAATAAGTTTTGTTTTAAGCGAATAAATTGGGCCACAGTCCTAGATTAGGCTGTGTGACACAAAAGGGTACCCAGTTTTTTTTTTAAATAAAACCCCTTTTCAGCCCTCCATCCCCCAGTTATTAACTCTCTCCCGCCTCGTGTCACAAAAGCGCCCGCTGACTGCCTCGACGCATCCGAAATATTATTAACCCATTTTCATGATTCCAACGAATGCATTTCTCGTCTGCTTCTGCATCTTTTAACACTATTACCATGACGATCGGCCAATAATCATAAAAGCTACATCACTTTTTATGTACGCAAACACCCGTTTTTCAACAATTTCAAATCTAAAGGGACCACCTACAGGTCACAATTATTAACCGATTTTCAAAATTATTTCGCCATTTGGTAGCTAAACTAATACCCTAGGACCTTTTTTTCATTTTTTCTTAAGTCGGTTTTTGTTTCGCAATATTTACAATTTAGTAAACAAACACCCCCCCTAAAAACCCGGAATTTTCGGAATTTTGCAAAATTCCAAAAAAAGTTAACAGTAGATTTTCAAAATTCAAACGTTCACACGTGTCTCGATAAATTCCTCAACTTATAGTACTATTTTCATCTCGATCCTACCAAAATCTTCGGAAATATGGCCAAAAATACGTCTCAGGCGATTTGCATCTGATAACCATTTTCAATGGTAAAAATCCGATGCACATAATTTACACACTTGCAACGGCGAAAACCGGATGACAATAGTTCGATGTGCGTGTAGGAAAGGGATGGGAGATAATAAGATAAAACGCTTTGCAAATAATGCATTTTCCATTTAAATTAATACTACAATTAATACGAAATCCAACATCTCCCCAGCCTTGAAGAAACCCTTCAAAAAAAAATTTTTAGAAAAGTAAGAAAAAGGCTATACTTAGCAACTTGAAGTAGCGGGGTAACTAATTACCAGAACGGATAAATAATAATAAGATAACTAAGTGAAACTAAATTAACAAATATAATATGTATGACTGAAGGAAATATTAAGAGTTGACTATTGAGTCGGAAGTGGGCATAACCGCACAACTGGTCGTTTATACGTTCCTGATTTAGTCTTTACTTCCGCAACGCGGATAACACCATCCTTACCAGGGTAAACATTAGTAACAATTCCTAACGGCCACTGTAAAGGTGGAGTGTTATCTACATTTAACAACACAACGGTCCCGACTGTGACTGGTTTGGAAGGAGTATTCCATTTTTCGCGTTGCTGCAAATTATGCAAAAATTCCGACTTAAATCGTTTCCAATAGGATTGTACTATCGAATCCATTAAGGAGAAACGAGACAAAAGACTTGTTCGTTCTTCGGATAGGTCAGCCGCGGGTAAACACTCTAACGGAGAGGTAAACAAAAAATGTGCGGGAGTAAGCGCCAATGGCTCTGATGGGTCAGAGCTCAAAACATAAAGAGGGCGGCTATTAAGCACAGCCTCAATTTGAGTGAGAACGGTCAACATCTCCTCATACGTGAGCACTTGATTCCCGATCGTACGAAAAAATAGCGACTTAGTGCTTTTAACGTTCGCTTGCCATATACCACCAAAGTGGCTTGCTGTGGGAGGATTCATACGCCATGTAATGCGATTCTTCGCGAGTTTACGACTAAAAGTTTGATAAAAATCAGCGGTTTGCAAAAACTCGTGAAGCTCATTAAAATATGCTTTAGAAGCGACAAAATTAGTTCCGTTATCGGAATATAAAAACTTACAAGGACCTCTTCGCGATATAAATCGTTTAAACGCATCAATAAAGGCAGCAAAAGTTAAGTTAGAGACTAATTCGATATGAACCGCTTTCGTTACGAGGCAAATAAAGATACAAATATAAACTTTTACACTGCGTACGCCCCGTTTACGGTTAGGAGTTATATATAGCGGTCCCGCTAGATCTACGCCGGTGTGTAGATACGCTTTACATTGTTCTAATCTACATTTAGGCAAATCAGCCATAGGCGGAAACGTAGGTTTAGGATTAACTCGAAAACAATCATTACATTTGTGTATATATTGTCGAACAAAATGTCTAGCGGAAATAATCCAATATTTGGATCTTAATATTGAAATTAATAGTTGCGGTCCGGCATGACAATTGTCGCGGTGATAAAATTCAATTAGTAATTTAACAATATGTCCTTGTCCGGGAAGTAATATCGGGTGTTTAGAAGAATATTCTAATATTGAGTTTGATAAGCGACCTCCGACACGTAAAAGTCCGTTACATAAAAATGGAAACAATTTCCGTAACTTAGTGGAACATGGTTGACCCTTAGAAATATTCTTTATGTCGTCAGAGAAATACTTAGACTGAACAGCACGAATAATTTCCAATTCAGCCGTATTTAAGTCTTCAGCGGTGATAATATCATTTTGCGGCAATTTTTTAATAAATCGAAGTGAAAAAACAGTAGCTTCCAGCAGTTTTTCCCAAGTGGAACATTCTGAATCTAATTTTTGAAGCGGGTTTTCATTATCAGTGGATTTAGTCACATGCGAAACTGTTTTTTCCTCCGGCAATGCAGATCGGTTGGGTAAAAATCGTTGTATAGGCCAGTCTTGTTTAGGCAAAGATAGCGAAGACGGTCCTTTAAACCACAGTTCATGTTGAATGAGCTGTGCAGGCGTGAGCCCTCGAGACACACAGTCTGCGGGGTTCTGTAAGCCAGCGACATGATATAAATGACATCAGGCAAATACCTTTGACAAAAAACCCAAGAATTTATAGCATTTTTGTTTTTTCCAAAATTAAGACTTGTAATTAGTAAGTCATAAAAAATATTCAGATTTTAACAAAGCTTTATATTTTGAGAGTTATTTGTCTTTGAAACTTATATTTTTGGTAACCCCGACACTATTACAGCAACACCAGTTACACGACCAAAACGTTTTGATAACTGCGCTAGTGATTAATCGGTGTTCTACCGAAATACCGAAATGTACTAAAAAGCATAAAGTCAAGTCTCCAGCGACAGTTTTTTCGAAATCATTCAACAAAATCTATTAATCAATACACAAAGTCACGTTTTTTGCTTTAGAACCAAGACGGAAGAAGTGTGCATATGTCGTAACAAAACGCTGTTTGATAGTTGATTGACAATGACAGTTAACTGACAGTAAAAGTGACAGACCGCCACATGCCGACCAATCGGCTTTCGCGTTTTGACAATTGACTGTCAATGCCAGTCATTCAAGATTACATTGATGACATGGAAGCCACAGAGTATCAATGACAAAGATGTCTTTTTAATCGAAATACTTCCGATTTTTCAGTAATTAATTTAAGCGAAATGAATGAGTTTAAAAATAAACTTGCTACTGTTTTATTATTCTAATAATACATATTGCTTAAATGTAACAGAATTATTCTTATACACCTTTGGGTCTGATGTGCCTGATGTCCTTTTCAGGTGTAATGTTTTCCTGAATTTGAGAAATGCGGTTGGCAACGTAAGTGTTGAATCTGTGCGGCGAAGCAACATACCAGCAGAGAGCCACTTCAGAGTCCAAAAATGCATAGATATTTTCGATTTTATGTCGCTTAGATAAGGTATCATAGACGGTTTTAAGTAGTCGAGATAGTAAAAGTATTCCGTTCAGCTCTAAACGTGCAAGAGTGACCTTAGGCTTAGCGGATGCGACTCGCGATTTCGAACACACGAGCGAAATAATTGGTGGAGTATCACCATTCACGACGTGTAAATAAATTACGCAGCCGTATGCGGATTCACTCGCATCTGAAAATGCGACTAAGGAAACCATAGAACCGGTTTCGATTCCTAAGTGGCGCGGAAATGATAAATCTAATAAATATTGTTGCCTTAAAATAAATGCATCCTGAGCGGGGAACCAACGCAAACCTAAAATCTTAAATCTTCTATATAGAGCGATCTGGGCGTAACTCTATTTTGGCAACTTTTCAGGAGAGCAAAAAGAAAGTTTAGTTTTAACATCACATAAAAAGTATCGTGTATTTTTTTTAAAAAGCTTTTGTTTAATGTAACGCATATATCTACGCACACATTAATGCTCCTATGTATCAATTTAATGCTAGCTTTTTAGCAGAAAAAAGTGTTTTTTTTTTAGGTAAAGTCGTGTTTTACGCCTTAATCGCACCCAAATCTAAGTCTCATAAGGACACAAAACATAAATACGCCCTTGTGGTTCGAAAATTTCTGAAGATATTGTGACTTAATTATTTTATACGCCTTTTTGCCTTTAGAAAACCCCAGTTATATTATCTTATATCAGAATACGACTATATGCTTCGAATATTTATGATGAAATCTCACTTCTATACCTGGACGTAACTATAAGATCAGACTCTTTGGTTCTCATTTTTTAGACAGACGTTTAAATATGATTGGCGTATACTCAAAATAAGCCTATTTGCCTTAGCAGTTCCAACAATACCTATCATGTATACTATAGTTATGCCTAAATGTCACTGAACAGTATTGAGTTTTGAAAGAGTGATTTTGAATTTTTAACTAGCAAGCTTTCCAAATGAAATAAAAGTCGTTACTTAATACTGAATCGTTTTATTTTTCACAAAAAGTATCGTAACAAGTGTATTTTTTTTATCAAAACAACTAATTAAGTAATAAGTATCATAAAGTAATAAAATAATTATTAAACTTAACTTTACCTCTTTCACATTGAAATCACAATGAAAATATTAAAAAAATAAACAAAGATCAGTCATCTTAAAACATAATAAAAAAATAAAGCGAGATCAAACATCTTAAAGTGTTAATAAAAAAATAAAGCGAGATCAATCATCTTAAAAAAAGTACTTATGCGTTTTATATTTCTGGAAGATCAGATGCATTATCACTATGTTTGAGGTTTTTGTAATAATTATGAAAGTCTTTTGGTATCCATTGAAGTAGCGTAATTAGGTCTTTATGACATGACATGATGACATGACATTGAGCCATTGTCAATTGCAAACATGTTTGTGCAGCATTTTAGAGCGCAGTCACCGTTAGGCGCGTCGTTGGGGGTGGTCGATGATGGGGCTTGTCGTGATTCCGATCTCATTCGTTTCTCGGCCAAGCAAGTCTTTGATATAATAAAAAAAATGACTAAAGGAAAGTCCCCGGGTCACGACGGTCTCAGCATCGAGCACCTGCAACACGCTGGACCTCATATATCGAGAGTCCTGGCAATGTTTTTGTCCCTGTGCATGTGTCACTCGTACCTACCTAGTGACCTTATGCGTACAATAGTTGTACCTATAGTAAAAAACAAAACTGGCAATATAAATGATAAAGGTAACTATAGACCCATCTCTCTAGCCACAATTGTAGCCAAGATACTAGACAGTTTGTTGGACGCCCGTCTCGAGAAGTATGTACACCTGCACGACTCGCAGTTTGGGTTTCAACCTGGACTTTCTACAAAGAGTGCGATCTTAGCTCTAAAACACACAGCTCAATACTACACCGAAAGACGAACACCTGTATACGCGTGTTTTCTGGACCTCTCCCGTGCTTTTGACCTCGTATCCTATGATGTGCTGTGGAACAAGCTGCGAGACACGGGTGTGCCAGCTGAACTGTTGCGTATCTTTCAATAACCATAATCAAAAAAAACATGTAAGATGGGCTAATAAAAGCTCAGACTCATTTACGCTGGAGTGCGGAGTGAGGCAGGATGACTTGACCTCTCCCTGGCTCTTTAATTTGTACATCAACGACCTTATCGTTGAACTCAGTGGCATGAGAGTAGGCTGTCGTATAGATGACGTAAGTGTTAACAACATCAGTTACGCGGACGACATGGTGCTGCTGAGTCCGACGGTGAGGGCGTTGAGGGAGCTTTTGCATAAATGTGAATGTTATGCGCTCACTCATGGCCTTATGTATAACACAAAAAAGAGCGAGTACCTCGTGTTTAGGGCCGTCGGTGGTAAGTGTCCGTCCACTATACCAAGTATAAATCTCAATGGTTCGGAACTCAAGCGAGTCTACCGTTTTAAATATCTTGGACACTATGTAACCGACGACCTTAAGGACGAGGTAGACATTGAAAGGGAGCGTAGGGCGCTAGCGGTGCGCTGTAACATGATGGCACGGAGGTTTGCACGTTGTAGTATCCCAGTTAAACTAACACTATTCGAGCCTTCTGTCAAGTGTTCTACACGTGCAGCCTCTGGACCAGGCACACGCAGCGGGCCATCGACGCGCTACGTGTCCAATATAATAATGCTTTCAGAGTGCTGTTGGGGCTGCCCCGTTTCTGCAGTGCATCGGGTATGTTTGCGCAGATGCACATAGACGATTACTACGCTATCATGCGAAAGAAAACTGCCTCGTTGCTCTTCAGGGTGCGGGCCAGCTCCAACTCCATTCTGCAAGTAATAGGAAATCGATACGATTCTCCTATTATAGCTAATTGTGTTCGGAGATGTATCACGGGCACAAAACTAGTGTCTAAGTAACGATAATACTAACATTAGGTAATAAGATATTAAAATACTAACAAATCAAATATGGATGATCTCTAGTCCGAAATAAAAAAAAATCTTTTATTTTATTTTATTATTATTTTATTTATATTTAAGCTAGATATGGGTTTTTCCGTATCTCGTATAGATGGCAGACTTTCTGGGCATTTAAAAGGTTTTCCCAACTTTCGAACCAAATTTACTTCGTTGTAACAAACTTGCTTAAAGTCAGTTTTATAATAGAGTGTTCCCGATTTGTTTCTGTCAAATTTCCATATTACAGTCTCAGATATTTTGAAATCATCTTGCTTTGTGTTCTTTTTTCTTAAAACAAATGGTCCTGACACTTTTTTGGTAAGAGCAGTAACTTCCTTAAAATCATCTGTGGTCATCTCTGTTACTTGGAAAACGTTTTTCCCAGAACAGCTTCTTAAAAATTGTGCCCAATCTCTAGGCACTGCAATCTCCATAGTGTTAAGTGTCTTCTTTTTTCTTTCAATTATGGAATGGACATGATCCACTTCCATATGGGTATGACCCTTTAGTAAAAACTTGTGGCTCATTGTCTTTACGTGGGGATACTTTTCCATAATCCAAAGATATGTTAATACTAACATCATGTTACGGTTCTGGCCCTGACAGTTATCTGTCCATGTAATTGTTTCTGTTATTGTTTCATTTATCAAATTTTTTTCAGCCCACTTTAACAAACATGAAGCAATTTCATTTCATCCTCGACCTGCAGTAGACTCCGGCCAAACGTAGTTTGATGACTTTTTTTCGCTTGCTTCATAAATCGTTAGGTTTAACGTCCACAGTTTTCGGAGATAAAATGACTGAGTGTTTGTCAAGTACGGTGTAGGCAAGCACTTCTGCAAATCTAAAAACAAAACTCTGATATTGTTATTTTTATAACAATCTTCTTTGTCTGCTTTCTTAAAACTATATCTTCTTTCAGCTTCCTCCAGGTGTCTGTTTTTCATAGCAACAACTGTTTCTTTTTCTTCCTCCGATGTTGTGTCTAATATTTTTCTTTGGAATCTATCACAATCATCACATGTATCCATCTCAAGCAATTTGAATGATAGGTTAAATTTGGTGTTGAAAATTTCACGATAAAGCCAACTCTTTGCTATATCTTCTTCTTTTTTGTTTTGATCTTTCATTAATTCTACATATTGCTTGTACATAGTGCAAATGTTTAGTTCGGGTCCCAAAAATTTTCTATTTGTATTTTCTCTGTTATAGTGGCTCTGGTAAGATGGATAGGAAGATATGTGGTTCATCACTGATTCTATAACATGTTCAGGTGTTTTGTTGGCTGGGATGTGATTTCCTCTTTGATCAGGCATTATTAAACCGCTGTCAAGAGTTTTTGCAAGGCAGGTTCTTACAAATTTTTCACTAATATCAAATGTATTCAAAAACATTGTTTTGCAGACAGTTATGTTACCTGTTTTCATAGGTATGGTGTAGTTGTGAGTAAACTTTCGTCTGTCGTTTTCTATATTGCTTGTTGTTTTCATAATTTTTTTAAGAGAAACTTCTATGTTATTTGCAATATATTGACGTCTTTGGTCCCAACTATCTGTATTCTTCCAAAATTGAGTGAACAATGATCTTCTATTTTCTTCTGTTAGCTTATCGCGACATTTTTTACGACAACTCTCTTGGCAAACCGGTTTTAACTCTCTAGCTCTTATCTCTGTTTTCTTTTTAGCAACTGAAACATATGAGAGTCCACGAAGACGCTTAGTCTTCGCAATCGTCTTTTTCCACTTACTAATGCTAACAGTCCTTTTGCGTGGATTTTTTTTGGTTGAAGAATGTTCAATAGGTCGGGTCCTGCACATTTGCGGGGAAAAGTTATCGTTTTCATCAGGCTGAATCAGAATAATATTGTCGATATTTTGCTCCGTGTTAATTTGTGTATCATCATTATCCGGACAATGTCCGCTAAGATTATCTAAAGGGTCTGGCTCTATTGATGACAAATCTACAGTTGACGTGAGGAATCTTTTGCGTGGATTTTTTTTGGTTGAAGAATGTTCAATAGGTCGAGTCCTGTTCATTTGTGGATAAAGGTTATTATTTTCATTTGGCTGAATCAGATTTATATTTTCGATATTCTCCGTGTTAATTTGTGCATCGTCATTTTGCGGACAATCTCTACTAAGATTATCTACAGTTGACTTTATTGCCGTGTCTACTCTTTGAAATGCTAGGCTTGCAAGGGAACTTAGTGAGCGAGTTAGACTCAAATCCTTAGGTTGATCAAGATTTGATTTGTCAACTTCTTTGTGTGGTTTGTTCAGTTCTTCGTCAAAGATTAAAAAATTGTCGTCTTTGTTATGGTTCTTTGAATAAACATGTTGGACAAATCCTAAATCTTCGGGAGTTATTAGTGATGTATTTGCTTGTAAATTATGTAAAGTTTTAGTTTGGTTATCTGCAATGGGTCTGCGTTTAGGTGTTCCATCACTTTCAATAATAGCTTGGACTGTAATTAAAGAATCCTGTTGAATATTTTTTTTCTTTGACTGTTTTTTCATAGGTGTAAAAAGCTGTTTTTTTACTTTTTTCACTTTGCTCAAAACTTCATTTTCTGAATCATCAGAAGATGAAAAATCTCCAGAAATCATCGGATCATATGTTTTATTGCAGACACTGTCATCGTCGTCAAAATCAAGATGTACGGCGCTATGAACTTCAGCATTTCTCGACAATTTGACATAATTATTTGATAAACGGCCGCGCTTGGCTGGTGACTTCTTTATTGATTTAATTGTTTGACGGCACTTAGATTGAACAGGGTTTTAGTTGATATTTGGAGATTGGCTTTTTGCTGTTTTTGAAACTTTCTTACGTTGAGATTGATGATCATCATCATATGGCCGTGGGCGCGATGGTCGTCGGTTGTTTGGAGCTGGAGAATTGATATCTGAAATGTAAAACAACATTTTACTAACTTCTTCTTAAGCCATACCGCAGGTAAGTTTTCGTGAAAGTATCTTATGAAAAATAATACCGAAGTGAACGTTATTAATAAGCTAGAACAATTCAAGAGCGTGAGCAAACAGAAATTTTGAATTATTAACTTTTTTTTAAATGAGACATTTCAAAAATAATCCTTACTAACTTTTTAGACCTATAGGTATATTATATCCTACAGCGTATGAAGTTACATTAAAATCGGTTTATTTATTTTGAAAAATAAGAACTTGAAAGTTTGTATGAAATGCCGTTTGCGTTATTTCATTACGATAAAATAATGTATTATTTATAATTATTATTAAAGCCCAATAATTGCCATCCCAAATCAAAGCCGCCATAGTACCTCAGACTGACTGCGTATAAAAGGTAGGCAGGTATATATAGATTGTTAGATCGTGTAATAACAAATACCTAAGCGATGAACCAAAAACCTATCTAATGATATTAATTTTAAAAATTAGAATTAAGTATGGTAGTGGTTTACCTTAAAAAACATGCAATCATAGACTTATAATAGGTACCTACTAAACGTTGCATACAATAGATCAAATAACTTTTTATGTATGTATGTACCTCTGCAAAATCATTTTGCTGGAAGATTTTTCAATAGTTATATGAGTGGATCATTTGTTTACCAAGATATCAAGTACGTTTACTTTCAATTAATATCGAAATAAAACAAATTCTTGTAACATAACCTCAAACTTAACATACCTGAATGTTTTTGTGTATTTTCATCACTTTGTAACAATCCAAATATCTTTTTAGTTCTTTCCCGCTGTCCTGGATACATATTTTATGTTATAAAATGTTTATTTTGTTAAAAACACTATAATTTTTACTGAATCAAATCACTCACAACCGGCAAATAACGCGCGTGATGCGATCTTATCAACAAGTGAAAAAAATACCAAAACAATGACTCTGTCCTTGTTACTCATCCAGCGCGAAGTATTACCATCTCTTTTTCTCCTCATTCCTTGCGAGTAGTTGCGAGCGATGAAGGCGTATGACCGAATATGTCTACACATAAACGACCGAATATGACATAAATAGTAATATTGATAAACTAATTAGACGGCTTGACATACATAATCTAAAACTATTCCTGACTAAAACTAATTATATACAATTTAATAAACGCAAAATTTTACCATTGAAAATGGTTATCAGATGCAAATCGCCTAAGACGTATTTTTGGCCATATCTCCGAGGATTTTCGCCATCTGGGCCAGGAGATTCCTCGCCCAGATGGCGTCGCGGCACCCCCGCGCTCGCCCGGCGCACTCACACATAGCCGCGAGCACTTTTACAGCACCCATGCGCAAGTGTCGCTTCTTTTTACGTTAGTATATATTTTCTTTGACATAAGTCTATTTAAAACGCACCTGCATAAATGGCTTCTAACGCACACTTTTTATGACGTAAAAGAATTTTTGAATACTAAGCACTAATAATTTTTATTTTTTAATTCTAATATCAATTTTAAATAATATTTTTCTCTAATATGTTGGTAGATTTTTTCTTTCTTTGTAATAGTTTATAAGAAATATTTTTGCATGCCGTTATAATTGGCTAAACATGTCTGGTTACTATTGTTTGAATCACCACCATTTATACCATGTTTACAAGCAAATAAAGATTTTTGTATTTGTATTTGTATTTGTACATAATAACGTGTGGGTCCAGAGTCATTTAGGCGTCATATGACATAGGTCTAGTTAACTGAATTAAGTAGTATAGTGTCCAAATGCCAAAACGACTGATATTCAGTTAAACCCATCTGGCTCGCACTATAGCGTATACATTAGCCCTTATAGACTGATGTAATTTTATAACTATAGATCGTACAGAAAAACGGGTAAGATGCACTTGTAGCTAAAAAAAACGTAGGTTAACTGTTTTAAAAACCTATTTTGGCCCTATCAAGACATACGCCCAGATAGCTCTATATGGAAGAAATGTATTTCCATCATCAAAGGAAATGCTTTCAGATTGACGGTGCGACTCGGGTATGTGCTCGAGTAACTCAAGCGCGTTGGAAGTCCATTTAACCAAATCAAACCCACCGGTTTTGAAGAGTTGGATCAGATCGTTAGCTGTCTTGACTGCTTCCTCAAGAGAAGAAGCAGACGAAGCCACGTCATCCATATAGATCTCACTCTCTAGCACGGCTGCCGCAGTTGGCCAGTTATGCCGTTCATCGCTAGCGAGTTGACGTAGCGTGCGGAGCGCCAAAAATGGTGAAGACCGAAGTCCAAATGTCACTCGAGTGAACTCAAAAACCTCGAGCGGGTCGGTATCTGAGAATCTATACGAGATTCGTTGATATTTGCGGTGCGGAGCATTCGTATAAATTCATAAATACATTTGTTTCACATCTGCACAAAAGGCAATGCTGAAAAAACACGAACATTTAAAAGTATATGGAAAATATCAGCCTGTAGATTGCAAACCGTACACAAGATAATATCATTAAGTGACAACCCTGTATCGGTCTTGGCACTGCCATCCAAAACGGGACGGACTTTGGTTGTCGCCTTGTGGTTGCGAACTACGGGGTGGTGCGGTAAATAAAGCCTGGGGCGGAGGACGCCTCAGGTGCGGTGCGGGACAGAATACCTTTATTTAGGTAACTAGCTTTCGCCCGCGACTTCGTCCGCGTGGACATTCGGAAAATTCTTAGAAGACTTTTGACCGAGAAAAGTATCTGTTTTAATCCAGGCTATAAAATATCTGTGTGTGCCATTTTAAATCCGTTGTTTTTGCGATTGAGTTATAACATCTCTAAACATCCAAACCTTCACTAAATAACTTTTTAATTTTTGCAATCAACATTTCATTAAACTTCAATAACGATTTCCATAAAGATTTGTAGGTTTATTTACCCTGTTTAAGCCTCGATTACATACGCCGATTTAAGGAACCAATTATTTAGAGTTGCCACTCGTATAAATAAGTTAAATTTTAACAGTGAATTTGCACAAATGACGGAAAGGTCAACATTTTTTATGATTTTTTATTTTCAATTCTCATCTCCAATCTTAAACAATGTTTACTTTTCCGTTATAGTGTAGATTCGATTTTAAAATCGAACTTATACTACAATATTCTATTGTCAAGTACGGGTGGCAACCCGAAATTGGTTCCTAGCTAGGAAGCTAAATTGGCGTATGTAATCGAGGCATTCAAGAAGCATTACTCCTTAAGGGAAAAAAATCAGAAAGTCACAAAATACATATTTGCTTAATTTTTTAAATTTCTACTACGAAGTTGTAGGTTGCAATGACGATAAAATATTATTTTTCCACTGGATTGATGATATTTTTTATTAATTCCTGGGCCATTGCAATCATGGGCATAGAATAAAGCATTATATTAAGACGCTGCTATAAACTATATTGTATGTCTTTCCATTTGGCGCGAATACATACAAATTCTGGGCAGTAGACACACGCGAACATGCTACATATAGTTGACCATGAGAAAAACATGGCTTTTCCAGATGAACCCCTGCTACCTGTAATGTTTGCCCTTGCGCTTTATTTATAGTGATAGCAAAGCTTAATTTGACTGGAAATTGAAGCCTCTTAAACTGGAATGGTAGGTCAGTGGGGATTATTGGGATTAGAGGTATTAAAATAGTGGCTCCGATGATATTTTGTCGTAATTGTGTGATACGAAGCCTCGTCCCATTACATAACCGGGGTGCATCTATATTTCGCATAAGCATGACCGGTACACCTAATTTCAATTCGAGTTTATGCGCGGGTACACCGGAAAGCTCCAGAGAATTTAAAAATTCAGCGGGGTATGAAGTGCTCTCAATTATTAGTTGTTAGACTAAATTTTTTCACTTTTTCCCATAAGATTGATGACTTGAGATAGGCTTTGATTTCATCTGCAGGTGTGCCCTTTTGGATCACCGGTAGAGTTTGTCGGAAGTCACCAGCCAGTAAAACTGCCATTCCTCCCATAATATCTGTACTGTCTCGCAGGTCCTGAAGAGTACGGTTTAACGCCTCTATGGCCTTTTTGTGAGGCATCGTACTTTCGTCCCACGCTAATAGTTTTCACTGTCGTAGCATCATACCTCGAGAGCTATTTTTGCTGAAATTGCAGATAGGTGACTCTTCTTGTGCAAGATTTAATGGCAATTTTAGAACGGAATGTGCAGTACGGCCAACGTTGAGCAGTGTAGCGGCTATACCAGAGGAAGCTACGGCAACGGCTATTTTCTGGTCTTTTCTTATGAACGTCAATAATAAGTTCAGTAAAAACGTTTTTCCGGTTCCTCCAGGGGCGTCGAGAAAGAAGAATGCACCCTTCCCTGACTCTACTTGACTTAATACCTGATGAAAGACGTAACTTTGTTCTGGAAGCAACCGCAGAACTAATTCGGTTACTTGCTGTTGCAACGCTGTGAAATCATAATTTAATTCTCGAGAAATTTCATCGTTTAAGTTATTTTCGTCTGATCGTCGAGGGCTCACCATTCCAAAATCTTGTAGCTTCTTCCCCGCCATTGTCATAACCTTGTTTTCAATCTTCGTCAGGGCTTCGTTGTAAATGTAATCATTAAAAGTCATATCTGCATGTAATTGCTGCAGCCGCCGCAAAATATCTTCCGCCATGTACTATTCGTTTTTTCTGGATGAAAAGTACCCTATGTCCTTCTCTGTACCCCTGAAAATGTGTATGCAAAATTTCATGATGATCGGTTCAGTAGTTAAGACGTAAAGGCGTAATGGACAGTTTTTTACTATCCCTCGGGAACTGTTCGTTTTTTCTGGATGAAAGGTACCCTATGTCCTTCTCTGTACCCCTGAAAACGTGTATGCAAAATTTCATGATGATCGGTTCAGTAGTTAAGACGTAAAGCGTAATGGACAGTTTTTTACTATCCCTCGGGAACTGTTCGTTTTTTCTGGATAAAAGGTACCCTATGTCCTTCTCTGTACCCCTGAAAATGTGTATGCAAAATTTCATGATGATCGGTTCAGTAGTTAAGACGTGAAGGCGTAATGGACAGTTTTTTAACTATCCCTCGGGAACTGTTTGTTTTTTCTGGGTGAAAGGTACCCTATGTCCTTCTCTGTACCTCTGACAATATTTATGCAAAATGATGATCGGTTCAGTAGTTAAGACGTGAAGGCGTAATGGACAGTTTTTTAACTATCCCTCGGGAACTGTTTGTTTTTTCTGGGTGAAAGGTACCCTATGTCCTTCTCTGTACCCCTGAAAACGTGTATGCAAAATTTCATGATGATCGGTTCAGTAGTTAAGACGTAAAGGCGTAATGGACAGTTTTTTACTATCCCTCGGGAACTGTTCGTTTTTTCTGGATGAAAGGTACCCTATGTCCTTCTCTGTACCTCTGACAACATTTATGCAAAATGATGATCGGTTCAGTAGTTAAGATGTGAAGGCGTAATGGACAGTTTTTTAACTATCCCTCGGGAACTGTTTGTTTTTTCTGGGTGAAAGGTACCCTATGTCCTTCTCTGTATCCCTGAAAACGTGTATGCAAAATTTCATGATGATCGGTTCAGTAGTTAAGACGTGAAGGCGTAATGGACAGTTTTTACTATCCCTCGGGAACTTTTCGTTTTTTCTGGATGAAAAGTACCCTATGTCCTTCTCTGTACCTCTGACTACATGTATGCAAAATGATGATCGGTTCAGTAGTTAAGACGTGAAGGCATAATGGACAGTTTTTTAACTATCCCTCGGGAACTGTTTGTTTTTTCTGGATGAAAGGTACCCTATGTCCTTCTCTGTACCCCTGAAAACGTGTATGCAAAATTTCATGATTATCGGTTCAGTAGTTAAGACGTAAAGGCGTAATGGACAGTTTTTTACTATCCCTCGGGAACTGTTCGTTTTTTCTGGATGAAAGGTACCCTATGTCCTTCTCTGTACCTCTGACAACATGTATGCAAAATTTCATGTTAATCGGTTCAGTAGTTAAGACGTGAAGGCGTAACAAACAAACAAACGGACTTTCGCATTTATAATATTAGTAAGGATAATCACAAAAAACTTCGTCATATTTTAATTTTAAATTAGGATCATTAGAAAATTTATTTTCTAAAAGTAAAAAGCGTTTTTTGGCGGTAGTATAAGAATTGTCTAGATTGTTTGGGTCTTCTTTAAAAGGAAGGTCGACTAAGTAACTGACGTCAGAGTTACGAACAGTTGTTTTGAAGTATAAATATTTTCATACTGCATATCGTCGGGACTTAAAAATGTCCGTGTGGGTAACTCTTCGACTGCCCAAAATCTTTCGACGATCTGGTTTAGCGGGTCCGAAATGAAAGCACACAAAGTGCGAGTAGCGAGTTGCGGGGAAATAATTGGAGCGTCACCTAAAATTAGGTAACGTTTCAAGGGCGGAGGGCATACCACTGTGCGAGCTTTTAATTTTATCAGAAAGCAAAATTTCACAATAGAAATTAACACCTAAAAGTACATCTATAGGTCCCGGTTGCGAAAATTCGTCATCAGCGAGCGGTAAGTTACGAATAAATTCAATGGACGCGGTATCCACGCAAGTGTCCGGCAACTGTGACGTAATCTGTTGTACTACCATCGGCCTTATAGAATATTGGGTTTAAAGATATTTATTCTCATAAGAACTTACAATGTTCACTTAAAATGAGATTACATTGAATACTTACAGCTATAATTTGGCGCAGCGCAAATGCATTTTAACGTTCACAAAAACACAAGCAAAAATCAAGTGAAACCGAATCATTCACAATTTAGGTAAATTGGGTACCTACCTAATGAAAAACGACATGTACAACACAACACACTCTCATTACGCGATGCGACACGACACGCAAATACTTAATTGTTTAAAAAGAAATCTAACTACCGGCCCGCCGGACACAAAAGTCACTGCGGCATGTGAGGACGAGAAATAGCGAATCTATAGAGTAGCAAATTATATATTTTTTTTAGTTGAATATAATTTTAAGTAGAAGTTTTTATTATTATTTTTATATTTAATATTAAGATGGAAAAGTTTATCTTGTGTACATATTTTATTTTTTATTCATCAATTATATATTTTTTGAGCAGTTTTTTAAATTTGTATACATTTTTAGAATTTTTAACCTCCTCGGGCAAATTATTATAAAACTGCACCCCCTCATAGACTAGGCTCTTTTTTCCGTACTTGAGAGTCCTAGGTAGCGGAAGAAATAGTTTGTTTTTATTTCTTAAATTATGTTTAAACTTTCTTTGGGTTAAAATGATATTTGAGAGAATAGTACCAGATATTATCTTTTTTTTTATTAATAAACATGAACTATACTTATATAATTGGTGTATATTAAATAATTTCGTATTTTTATAAAGATCTTTTGTTGGAGTAAATCTGTTTAAATGAAATAGCACTTTTATTATTTTATTCTGGATAGTCTGTAAATCTTTTAGAGTAGTTTTGGAGGCAGATCCCCATATTTCTACTAAATATTGAAGATGTGATTTTATTAATGAATTGTATATCATTATGCGCAGTTTATGGGGTATACAGTTAGAAGTCTGTCGTAGTGATCTCAAAACGGCTCGCAATTTGCCTATTATATGCTCAACATGCTTCTCCCATGTTAGTTTGTCATCCAACCACAGTCCCAAATATTTTTCGTGAGTGGATCGGTGAACTACTGCATTGTTAATTTTTAGTGGGGTGTGGTCAGATAATTTTTTGTTTTTAGCGGCAAATACCATATAAGATGTTTTGGTAACGTTTATTGTCAAAAGGTTATGCAAAAACCACATATTAAGCATATCAAGATCTTTTTGAGCTTCTTTGATAATGTTGTTTAGAGTATGGCCGAAATAAAATAGACACGTATCATCAGCGTACATAGTCAAATGACCCGTTAAGCCATTAATATTACTAATATCGTTCACATAAATAAGGAAGAGCAATGGACCTACTATTGAACCTTGAGGTATTCCGTAGTTTAGGTTTTGAGAGCTACTTTTGAAATCACCTATTTTGACAATTTGCCGTCTGTTTTTAAGGTACGATTCAAGTACTTTTAAAGCTTGTCCTGATATACCTATATTTTGTAACTTTTGTATTAATTTTGAGTGGCTTATCGTATCAAAAGCTTTTTTTTAATCAATAAAAATTCCCAAAGCTATTTGTTTCTTATCAATACTAGATTTTATTTTAGTAATCAAATCTGCTGTGGCGGAAAGTGTGTTAGATTTGGGCCGAAAACCATATTGTTGCTCAATAAGGAAACCTTTTTCTTTAAGGTAAGCAAATAGTTTATCATAAATAATGCGTTCAAACACCTTGGATAGAACTGGAAGCACCGAGATGGGTCTGTAGTTGCCGGGGTCAGTTTTAGCACCAGATTTGTAGATAGGACTTACTTTTGCAACTTTTAATGTGTCAGGAAAAGTACCTTCCAATAAACATTTATTAATACAGTTACATAAACTTTCGACAATACCTTCTTTTAGACATTTTATTGCTTTTGTACTTATACCATCTATTCCGGTGCTTGAGTTACTATCAAGGCTATCAATTACTTTTATAACCTCTTTTATAGTGCAGGTCTCAAATTTGGATAAAGTTACACTATGTGTATAATCGTTTTTGTACATCAGAGAGTGTGTAGTGCTGACATGGTATTTTTGGGGTATTTGGTTAGCCAAGTTGCTGCCTATAGAAGAAAAGAAACTATTAAATATTTCACAAACTTTGTTGCCATCGGTAGTGGGGTTTGAGTCTAATATTAATTTAGGGACAATGCAACTATCTCTTATTTTATTGCTTGCCAGAGTATTAAGCAGTTCCCAGACTTTCTTCGAATTTCCTGAACATTTTTCAAACATATTGTAGTAGTGCTTCTTCTTTGCGGATTTGGTCAATAAATTTATATTATTCTGTATTTCTTGATGTTTTTCTTTTATTTCTTTATTGTTTTTATCCAACTTCACATTCTGCTACAAGAGATTTCGTTCATTAATGGCATTTAATATTTCACTATTAATCCAGTCGTCGCGTGGAGGATTTAGAATTTTTGTTTTTGATATCTTATTTTTCTTTATACAATCCATAATGTTTTGTTCCAAACGTGAGATGTCATTATCTTCATTTGTGAAAGTTTTGTCTAATCCATCATTGTGTAGACCTGCGTAGTCTAGAGCTTCGTATTTAATTTCTTTTTTTTATGTGTGGGTCCATCTTTGTTATTTCAAAAAATATTTGTCTATGGTCAGAGAGCGATGATTTTATAATTGAAAGATGGAATTTATGATTTGGTATGTTGGTCCATACATGGTCCAAGATGGTGCTCGAGGTGCTCGTTACACGAGTGCTATACTTTTTTGTAATTTTGTTTAGAAAAGTGTAGCCCAGCTGATTGAACGTGTTTAAGTATTGTTTGGTGGTGTTATTCTTAGTCAGCATGTCTATATTGAAGTCACCAAAAATAATGCATCTTTTTCTTTTTTCTAATTGTGGACCAACTATGTCTAAAAAAATTTTTGTGTTTGTGTCTGGTGGTTTGTAGATTACTCCAATACTGAGCGATAGTTTGTCTATTTTCAGCCACAAATAGTGATTTCTGTTTTCTATTACATCTTCGATAATTTCATATTTAATTGTGTTGTGAACATATATGGAGACTCCACCCCCTCTGCTGTGCGGTCTGTAGTTGAAAATGTGGTTGTAACCCGGTAGACAATATAATTTGGCATCCTGATCTGATGTAATCCAAGTTTCTGTTAAAATAACAATATGCGTTGTAGAAGATATTGTTTTTAGTATGCATTTTATTTCATCCAGTTTTCCTTGTGGGTGTGTACTTATTATTAAAGCGAGACGTGAATTTAAGGGAAGTAACACCGATAATTTTTTGTGAAGCTCCACCAATGCCTTGAACTTCCGAATAACGGGTTTGATTATAAACCGGAAGCGATAAGCGCTTACAACAAGATGCGGAAATATAATCGCTCTGGGAACCAGGATCCACAAGACATCTTAGAAAGTGAGTGCGGTTAAAAGAATCAACAACTTTAATTTTAGCAGTCCCTAACAACGTAGTCAATTTCGTAGTCAACGTTTGAGTATGATCGTATGAAACTGTACAAATCGACGCATTATCCGTCATAGTTGTAGGGTTATTTATAGAAGTGGCGGGAAGATGACTCATATCGAACGACTGGTGGCGGCTGGCCGGCGAAGGGCGCGGCGCGTCATGAGCGGTAGCGGAAACAATATCAGCGGGATTTGGCATCACTGAGCCAACGTTACAATTTGATTGAACATTTTGAGTTGGATTGAAATGCAATAATGAGTGGTGTCGCATTGAACAATGAGAACAAGTATGTTTTGAAGTACAAGAAAAAGTCTTGTGTTTTACGCTTAAACAATTATTACAAACATTATTAGGTTAAATCAAATTAAATCTTTCTCGCGGGGTCAATTTCATAAACGATGAACAAGAATATAAATGTTCATGTTGCTTGTTATTACACAAAGCGCATCTATCGCTTACGCTTGGACCACACCCTAAGTCTTTATTCATAAAGGACTTCAATGGTTTAGGGATGTGTCTGCTTTGCTGTTTAAACTGAGAATTATTATTATCTATCGGTATACTAAGGTTCATAGAACGAGACAAAACTTTACTTTGTTCATTTATAAATTCAATTAAATTATGATAAGAAGGTATTTTATCCTTACGATAGGTAATTTTAAATAATTTAATAGTGTCTGCGTCTAATATTTGCAGAGCTAAATGCAATAAAATAAAATCTGTTAGATCATCAAGTTTTAATTGCTTAAGCGCTTTTACAGCTGAATAAAAATTATTTGTAAATGAATCTAGCCCATTAGAACTAGTCATGGATAGCGGTTTAAACTGTAACAATTGTTTTAAATAAGTGGATGCGAGTGAGCGGGGGTCGTCATACTTCTGCACAAGGGCGTCCCAAATAACATTATAATTTTCTGCGGTCGGAGCCAACCCTGCGCAAACGCAAGACGCCTGCCCGGTTAATTTACCTACCAAGTAAAATACTTTTTCGCTTGCAGTTAGCGATGCATTATCGTGAATCATACTGTTTCCTACCTACATGGGACACACGGACCCAAAGAAAACGTCTCACCCCGAATTCGTGATTTTACCCCAAATTCGTGATTTTACCCCAAATCTTTGTGTCCGTGTGTAGCGTCTGCTACCAGTCGGGATTCAGGGCGGCCCGACAGCCGCATAAAGCTAATTAAACTAATAAATTAAATCTACTTACTGCTAAGACGACCTCGCCGAATGTCCCAAACTGTCCCAGGCCACGTGGCTTTAGCGCGTGGCAATTCGCGCAACACACGAACGGGGTTCGGCGAAATGATGAACTGGCGGTGATGGCCCTATGTAACCCATCTACCCCTTGATCTCAACCCCAGAAAGTGAAAAGGTATACCACCAATTGGCGGAGGTATATTCGCCAACCACGTTTCTTCTCAGAAGTCCATAGGTGAAGTCGACAGCCCTCGTCACTTTCACCAAACGTTCACCGGATATATACAAACACGCAACAAGGTTAATAAAGTATATTTCACACGCGACGAGATTCAAAGCACAAACAAACTGATTATTTAGACTTTATCAAACAAAGCAAGTTACAATTTACAATATGGCGGGCCGAGCTCGCAATGCGCACTAACCAAGGAAAAGTGACCTTGCTATGACAAAACACACGCGAATAAATATAAAAACAAATCAGATGATAGACGCCATTTTTCCAAACGTAAAATTAAGGTTATTAGGTCGCCGTGACCGGCGAGTTGGCTGTGTTCACATCGATTGTTTTTCGATCGGGGCGCCACGCGCGGCGGAATTCAAAACCTATTGCACTGTGAAATGCGTGCGCGCGATATTTGAATTCCGGGCGAGATGCTGTCTTTAGATTAAACAAACAAATCTTAACCATCTCACGTTATATTCCAAACATCCCCCCGTCCCGGTCTGTGGTAGCAGACCGCTAGCTCACTCAACCGGGAGGCGAGAAAGGGATGACACAGCCCTTCTTAAAACGGAACCGTCCACCAACACGTCCGCCACACGTGGAGTTCCATCCTCCCCAAACAATAAACGCAAAATGCGACCGCGTCGCCAAAGTAAGGACGGCAGATTAGCCTCCTTTAACAAGATCAAGTCTCCCTCCTTGGGAGGCTCGGTCCTATCCGTCCACTTGACTCGTTGTTGCAGCAGATGTAAGTATTCCAATGACCATCGACTGCAAAAATTTTGGGCCATCTGCTGCAACATTTGGAATCGCGACAAGCGGTTGACGCGTTCATCCCTCCACGGGTATTCGGGTAGGGCGTTCAAGGGCCCTCCCACCAAAAAATGACCAGGCGTAAGGACCTCCAAGTCATTTGGATCCTGCGAAAGTGGACAGAGAGGCCGAGAGTTGAGGACGGCCTCAACTTTACAAAACACCGTAGCGAGCTCCTCAAAGGTAAGAGCCGTTTCTCAAATAGTGCGGCGGAGGTGGGTCTTAGCTGACTTTACAGCAGCTTCAAAAATCCCTCCCCAATGAGGGCAATTTGGGGGACTGAACCGCCAAGTTATCCCCCTTTGGGCAGCAATTTGACTTAAACTATTACAATTGCTTTCCAAAAATTCACAAACATCCTTAATATAATTTACAGTGCGTTTATAATTTGAGCCGTTGTCGGAGTGAATAAGGGAGGGTAGACCTCTATGCGACACGAAACGATCCAACGCAGCGACGAAGGCCTCTGTGGTCAAAGCTGAGACAACCTCCAAGTGAACAGCTTTGGTGGCCAAACAAACAAACACGCACAAATACCCTTTCACAATCCTGGCATTGCGAAGGGTGGTCGTCTTGATCGAGAATGGTCCCGCAAAATTGGTCGCGGTTCCCTCGAACGGCCTTAACCGCGAAGGCCGGATCCTGTCAGCCGGCAAATCACCCATTTGAGGATGCATAGTGGAGGCCTTTACTCGATAACATGATATGCATCGAAACAAGACACCTCGGACTGTTCTCCGGGCAGACAAAATCCAAAATTCCCGTTGCAAAATAGCCAGCAACGCGCTGCATCCTGCATGAGCGTTGCGGATGTGTCGGTCCGACACCAAAAGTTGCACCAAGGGTCCGCCCTTGGGCAACAACAAAGGATGGCGGCTCTCAAATGGAAGGTTCGCCTTCCGGAGCCGGCCTCCAACCCGAAGAAGCCCATCTGAGTCAACAAACGGGTTCAAACGAGCGACCGCGCCTTTCAACTTAGCGCGTCCTTCACGCAAGATACGAAGCTCAGATTCGAAGCGTTCAGTCTGCACGACACGAACCCAGTGCAGCAATGCGCTCTGGTGTTCCTCTGCACTCGCGACAGGTTCCAAACGTTTTGCCTGGGGGTTTCGGCAGTTGTGGATGAAGCGTTTGATCCAGCTGGTGACACCCAGCAGCTTCTCCAAACTACTGTACCGAGCCAGTAGCCAATCCGGTTCTGCAATCGTTCCGGCGACTGCGGTATGCACACGCAACCCAGGCAATATCTGGGCTGGTCCATCCATTGGACAAACAGGCCAAGAGGTTTCTGGTCCTAGCAGCCATTCTGGGCCCCACCAGAGTGGGTGTGTGTCACCAACTCTGGAAATAGAAATAGAAATAGAAATATTTTTTATTTAAATAGACTTATTACAAGTTCTTTTAAATCGTCCAGTTTTTTTTTCCCCCTACCACCCATTCGGGACGTCTTTTTGCTGACAAGAAGAATGGAGCCGTGCACCCTCGGGAATCACAGTCCGCTGGGTTAAGCTCTCCCGGCACGTGCCTCCATATGATGTCCAATCCAATATTTTGTATTTGGGAAACCCGATTTCCCACAAATACTTCCAAATTGTGTGGGGCCGCGCGCAACCATGCCAACGCGACCTGACTATCCGACCAGGCGAAGATGTCCTGTATCTCGACCGTGGCAGCCAACTCTTGCGTGACGTGACTAAACAATCTAGCGAGGAGATGAGCCCCGCTCAATTCGAGCTTTGGGATAGTGAGCCTAGTCCTAATTGGAGCAACCTTGCTCTTGGCCAACAAAAGCGAGACATTGACCTGACCATCGGCGTCAACTGTTCGCATGTAAACAGACGCGGCGTAGCCTCGCTCGGACGCGTCACAAAAGCCGTGAAGGCTGGCCTGATATTTCCCAGGCGGCAATACTCGACGAGGCAAAGCAATCCGATTGATGTCCTCAATCGATGAGATCAATTCGAGCCAATCATCCAAGGTGGGCCCGATCAGCGGCTCGTCCCACGAGACGCCCAAGATCCAAAGCCGTTGGAGAAGGCACTTCGCAGCGAATATGACTGGACTTATCCAGCCATTTGGATCAAACATGCGTGCTATCATGGACAGCACCGTCCTTTTGGTCCCGGCTTTTGGTACCTCCAAATCCACCTGGAACGTAAAAATGTCCATTAGCGGCTGGTACTGCATGCCCAGCACCGCTATCCTGTTGGGATCATCCACATCCTCAAACAGGTGAGGGTTCTGTTGGTGATCCTCCGGGATCCCTTCCAGAACTCGAGGCTCGTTGGACAACCACTTCCGCAATTCATAGCCCCCTGCTTTGAGAATCGCAGTTAATTCGTCCCGCAGTAGTATCGCCTCCTCAATACTTTGGGCTCCGGTGCAGACGTCATCCACGTACAAGTCACGTGACAATACGGAAGCCCCACGGGGAAAGCGGGTCCGTTCCCGCTCTGCCAACTCCAACAATGACCTGATGGCAATGTAAGGACTAGATTTCAGCCCATATGTATTTGTATTGAGCTCATACACCGTCACGGGATCCTCTGGGCGCTCACGCCAGAGTATCAACTGGAATCGCCTGTCCTCGGGATGTATGAGCGTCTGGCGAAACATCATCCGGATGTCCGCTCCAAAAACCACCTGATGTCTTCGAAAGTTCAGGATGATGTCAATTATTCTTCTGTGCAGCTTAGGACCGGAATGCAAACACTGATTCAACGAAACCCCGTTCGAAGTGGGTGCCGACCCATCAAAGACGGTTCTCAATTTGCCAGTGGAGGCCTTGACCACCGCGTGGTGGGGCAAGAAATAATGCTCAGTTGAGCTCCAATCGACTCGAGCCGGAGACATGTGACCCAAATCCTCGTACTCGCACATGAAATCAATATATTTTTCACGAAGCACGGTGTCACGCTGCATGCGCCGTTCTATGGACAGCAGCCGCTTCTCCGCCAGTGCCCTACTTTGCCCGAGACTAGGGCGAGAAGTGACAAAGGGTAACCTAGTTACAAGCCGGCCGGAGGATAACCTCTCGGTTTTCGATTGATAATAGACCTCGCATTCTGCGTGGTCTGGATCCATCCTGGAGACCATAGGTGGCTCCTCCACCTCCCAAAATCGTTGTATAGTTTTGGCTAGGGACGCAGACGCGATCAACGCTGGCTCCTCCACGGAGTCGCTTTCAAACACAGGGCCCATTAAGACATAACCAAAAATGGTGGATACCGCCACCAGCAGTGAAGACGAACCCAGGGCCTTCTGGGCGCCTAACGAGATCCAACCTAATACGTCCGAGCCCAGGAGCATATCCACTGGGCCAGGATGAAAAACAAGGGGGTCGGCCAGCTCCAAACCCGATACCAAAGACATCGCGCTCGGCGGTATGTCTGTAGAGGGCTGCCAACCCGCAATGGTGTCCATCACCAGAGCTGAAGTCGTAATCCTCAATGTAGGAGACTTAAGCGATGAAAAGGTGACAAGTGTCTGTCCCGTCAGACACTTTACCTGTATGCCACCAACCCCAAGAAGTGGGACAGGCGAATCCTCCACGGATAAACCTAACTGATGCGCCACGCATTGCTCATAGCAGATAATAGAGATATAAACGAAGCAGATCAGCTAACATTTCAACAGCGCCTGGACTTAGTTCAAAATCATCCGGTAGTTGTTGCTCGTCAATTTTCAGTACGAGTTAATGCTCTGTTGCGATACATTAAGGCAGATCATAACTGCTTAGCAGGTCAAGTTTTAGATTACTGGTACAGAATCGAATTCCAGAACCGAGAAAGTCCCCATCTTCATATGTTAGTATGGTGTGACAACGTTCCCGATTTTTCAACCCCAGAAGGTATTCAAGTAATTGAAAGCGTGGTTTCATGTAGCATTAACGCTGAGAGTTCTGCACTGAAAAAGTTAGTAAATGATGTACAAATTCATAAGCACAGCAGCACTTGCTATAAAAATAATGAAAATCGAACTTGTCGGTTTGGTTTTCCAAGGGCTCCAAATGATTCTACAGCTTGTTTAGGGCCCGATGAAGCCTTAGCAAACAACGGTCGGTTCTGCATTTTAAAAAGGACTTATGATGAAACTATGGTAAATAACTACAATGCGCAACTTCTATCATTATGGGAGGGAAATATAGACGTGCAGCCTTCTGGCAACGTTACAGCTGTCGCGTATTACGTCGCTAAATATGTGAGCAAATGCGAACCTCACGATACCGGGGAAGTTATTCGAGAAGCGATTACTAAAGCGAAGAGACAAGGCGGTACCCAATGGAATCAGTTATTCTCTATTGCAATGGCTATTTTGTCTCAACGCTTGGTGAGTGCTCCTGAGTGTGCGTATCGCTTATGCCACCTTCCACTCAAAATGAGTTCTCGCAAGACAGTGTTTGTGAACAGGTGCAAACCAAGTGAAAGATTTCGGCTTTTACGATTTGAGGGCGACGAAACTTCAGTATATAATAACATATTTGACAGATATGTACAAAGACCAGATGATTTAGAAAGATTGAGCCTAGCCGAATTTGCTGTTCGTTTTGAAACAGTAGCAAATACGATGTGGAGTGAGGACAACGGCGATTCGGAATTGAGACAAAATGAAAACCAACCTGCTCGTTACATCAGACTACGAGATAATACTCGAATGCACATAAGGAACAAGCCAGCAGTTTTGCGAACTCGTTATTATACACTAAATAGCGACAAAGAGGGCTATTACTATAGCTTAATAGTGTGTCATATTCCATTTCGTAGTGAAGCCGATCTTTTATTGGATGATGAAACTGCTGAGGCGTGTTTCTTGCGACGATGAGATGAATTGAGACCTTTGCAATCCAAAGTTAATGCTGAACAATTTGCCCATGCGGAACAAATTATACAGCAGGCGCTCGCTCAAGTAGTTGCTCTAGATGCTGCTCGTAATATTCCCACAAATAACAATTCTGCAATGATTTGTGCAGATGAGCAAATTATAGCAGACCACGATAATTTTTGCGAAGATATTGCGGATGAACAAGCTGTAATGCCTGACCACGTATTTTTGGCGAACATACGTGGACTTAACATAAAGCAAAGTGAACTATTTCAAAAAGTTACCAGGGCTATAGAAAGCGATTTAAACAGTGCGGAAAATCAGTTACTGCTTTTTATTACTGGAGGTGCTGGAAGCGGTAAATCTTACCTATTAAAATTACTGGTGCAACATATTAAACGGTGTTATGCACCTACTGTCGACGTGTTACTTAAACCTAGTTTTGTAGAAGTTGCTTCTTTAACAGGAGTGGCAGCTCGTCAAATTTTTGGTAAGACATTGCTTTCTCTGTTTTCACTTCCCATTGAAAAAAAAGGAAACACTATGACGTTTAAACGGTTGACAGGGCAGAAACTCGAACAAGAAAGACGTAAGTGGCGTAATATAAATTGGCTTGTAGTTGACGAAATTTCAATGGTATCGTATGAAAACTTAAGGATCATCCACTTGCGTCTCCAAGAGTTTAAAAACAATGATAAATTATTTGGTGGGGTAAATACACTTCTTTTCGGGGATATAATGCAGCCACCTCCTGTCAAAGGCCACTGGTGATTTATGCAACCATTGTGGTTTTCTGCTGAAGTTGATTTGTGGAAGAGGTTTTCATTTTGTGAGTTAAAAATAAATATGCGTCAGCAAAATGATGCTGAATTTATTGATTTGTTGAATAACTTGCGTGTTGGTGAGTTGACGACAGCTCAACTTGAATTGCTTTGTGGGCGTCGTCGAGTACCGTTGACTGGAGAATTTGCCGATGGAATTGCTGTTCGGATTTATCCCACAGTCCGACAAGTGGACGCTTACAATGCAACCATGACAGCTGAAAACGCCAAAACACATCGTGTTTATACAATTAGTGCTGTTGACGAGTCTCGTGAAATTTCGACGTATGGAAAAGTACCTCCAAATGATGTTATTCCTAAAGGTGTTAATAACTGTGGAGGACTTTTATCATCAATTCAATTAGCGTTAGAGTCACGGGTCATGCTACGGCGTAACATATCCGTTTCAGATGGTCTTGTACATGGCGTTATGGGTATAGTCAAAAAGTTTAAGTGGCCTGCTCTGCGAAGAGAGCAGATAGAGAACGGTGAATTACCTGATTTTGTCATTATTAAATTTGATGACGACACAGTAGGTAATAGAATAAAAGATTCTGAAGGTAGTGTTGCAATTTCACCCGTTACCACAGAATACATAATAGTACAAGTACAGAAGATCCACTCCGCAAAGTCAATTAAATAAATAACGATTCTATTCCATACTCAATAAAGTGCAATTCAGGTTGCACGCCGCTCTCTTGCCTACAGTTATATTCACCTAGAAGTTGCTTCTCTTTCTATCGCGTAGCTCTTATCTCTTCTAACGACTTCAGGGTTTCTTCTTTTAAATAATAATTAAATAACTGGTAGTTAATTTATTACAAGTTATGTGTTTGTGAAATAATGTGTAGTTAAATACGTTAAAAAAATATAGGCTAGGTACAGTCAACGCCACATCAGACTATACATGCTGGCTTTAAAGCAATTGGCTTTATTACGAAATGAAATTGTAATTATAATTAATTTTATTTCGAAAGTAGGTAGGTAAGTAAGTACCTACCGCGAGGAGGCCCGGGTAGCCGGGCGAGCCACCGGGTCAATTGGGGTGATTACCACCCATGGCCCCCCGCATGACCAACCGGTGGTGAGTGGGCAAGTGCCGTAGTTTTTTAGTGGGTATTCCCTCCTCCCGAAATTCCATCGAGCTTTCACTTGGTGGAATTGCGGGAGGTAGTCGTGGAGGGAGCCGCAACGTTTAATATTGCGGTCCCCTCCTGGCGAGTCCCACATGCCCCCTTCCCGATCACCAGCGGGAAGGGTTGCGCGTAAATGCGTTTTTCTACGGCATAAAAAAAAGGTAAATAAGTACCTACCTAATCAATAAATTATTATTTTAATAAATAGTTGGGCAAAGATTCTTTAGCAATAAGAATAAACGGATACTATAGCTACTAACTAGGTACCTAGTAGACAAGCATTTCTTACGTTTTGATGTCGTTTGGAACTTTTGGAAGAGTGAAAAACGTGAGGTTCGGATCCTTTTTATTCGTATTAAGGCATACTATCGAAATCGAACTGCTAATGTGCGACCCAGCCGGCACGCGGTAGCCCTCTGAAATTAGTCCGTCCGGACGGACCCGCTACCTACTTGTAGCTTTGTACCTAAAGCGCGGAGTGCGCCTAGCCTGCCGTTACTGCTACATTTCACGCTGCTAGAGGATACGGAGATGTTGAGCGCAGAATGTTGCCTTTAATATTGAGCTGAGCTGTCAATGTGCACAAATTGCAAGGTACTACGCTCGCTAGAGCAGTAAAAGATCTTGGCAAAAATAATTCGCTAAGGGGCAAGTGTACGTGGCCCTAAGTCGTGTGAAAACCCTAGATGGCATAGCAATATCCGATTTAGAAGCCAACAAATTATTAAACAAACCACATGATGAAAGAGCGTTGGCAGAAATGGCAAGACTGCGAGATCTCTCCTAATATCCCTTTTTTATTCGGGTTTCTCAATGCTAGTTTTACCTGGTATCTGACATTGGGAAAACTGCTAAATTGCAATACTTTTTGTTAAATTGCGGAAATCAGTGAATCTGCAGATTAACTAGTTAAAGTGCGGAAACCGTCTACTTTAAGAAAAAAAAATCACAGATCTCATGCACCACATGACCTTCAAATGGCATTGGAAATGATCTTCAGCAATAAAAAATAAAACGAACTTATAGGAAGGAATATTAATATTATAATATTTTTTTAAACTTGTTATAGTAAGTTATTTGTTATAGAAAATAAAGACGTTCCAATACTACAGTCAGTGGCACGAATCATGAATATTTTTCCACGGAGTGGGGATAAGTTCGCGCATGTGCTCTTGTGAGCGACCAATAGCGCGCGCCCCTCTCCCGCCGCCCGCGCCCCTCACCGCAACGGATACCCAAAATACGCGTTCCGCGCAATCCCCACCCTATTTCATGATTCGTGCCACTGACTGTACTTCTATACTCCTACTCCTACTACATACTAACAGCTTTGTTGTACGAACATACATTTTTTTTAATAAAACATTTATTTTATTTATTATTAGAAAATACTAAGGTTTCAGGTTACAGAGATTTCAATTCTATATTACTTTTATACTACATACTACAGCTTTCATGTACGAATATTACCTACATACCACATACCTACATTATTCATTATTAAATACCTACATAGGTTGTTCAATACTACTTCTATACTATAGAATATAAATAATAGTATTACAAACTACAATCATCGCTAGACTCCGGAGCGGAATTTTTTGAACCATTTGTTATGGTCAATTTTACGTTCTCCTATTTCTGTGTCTATTATTTATTCTACTGGAATCGCTGAGTAAAAACTTCATTTCCATGTCCAGAGACATGCCAGTCCGTGTGATTTTAAAACCAGCTTGAGGCCCTATTTCCTATTCAACTTTCGCTCAAGATTCGTTTATCCGCCCGCTTACCTATACATAAAAAGAGTGTTGGTTGGGTATCATAATCCCACCATGCAGTGCTTTTGTTTCGCTCAATAGTCAGAAAAAATATTCAAAACAATAGAAACAGATGCGCCTATATTTTTTTTCGGCCCCACCCACAACGACTCACCACGCGCCGGGCATGGCGCCCGGTCCATGGCTTTTTTATGCATAAAGAAACGTACCGTACCTAATGTTCATTACTGATATCGTATTCTTTCAATGGATAATAATAATGATTTTTATTTAACTTAGTTGTTTTACGTTATAATGATTGTATACGTATACGCCAACGATATAATAATTGTAACTTTTTTTCGCTTTACTTACACCTTTTATACTTGCGTGCAGACGACATGCTACTTGGCCAATTACGGCCGAACAACTGATAAAGAGGTAATTAGTATTACCCTTTCGCTACATAGAAAGAGACAATTCACATCCCGCGGCGTTGCGCTATTTTGCGCTCAAATAATGTGCACGGGTATAAAGTATAGACGCGTCTCGGTACGGTGCGGGGCTAAGTAAATTATAGTTAGGACCGGCTATATTGACTTAGAAATAAGGACAATATCGCACTTTGGTTAAAAAGTTATAACCTACCTCTAAGCGATCGAAAAACAATTCTAATCCTTAAGGCGCATAATATCAGAAACGCAAAATAGCCGATTCGCATAATATGAGATTCTTGAATTCCTTCCAAGATACTTACAAGTTAAAGAAAAGTCCTATACCAAGTTCGTCTGAAGTAGCAATTATCTTAATCTATATATATAAAATTCAAAGTCCTGACTGAGTGAGATATCAACGCACAGCCCAAACTACTGAACCTAGAGACTTGAAATTTTACACACAGGTACCTTATACAGTGTAGGCATCCACTAAGGAAGGATTTTTGAAAATTCCATCCCTAAGGGGATGAAATAAGGGATGAGAGTTTGTATGGAAGTCCCTCAGTTTTGATGCTAGGATCTTCAAATTTAGTATTTAGGCTGATGATTGAAAATTAATAAATACGTGTATCATCGTTTTTCAAAATTCTACCCCCGATGGGGTGAAAAGGGGGATGAAGTTGAGTATAGAAGAAAATCCTTAATTTTCAAAGTAAAAATCGTTAAATTTATAATTTAGGCTTATGGATGGAAATATAACGCAACGTATATGGTTATTGGTAGTATTTTAACCCCTATGGGGATGAAATGGGGTAAATAAACCTAAAATAGATATGGATGTCGTTATTGGGGTTTTCTGGGATGACGATTGCGAAAATGACATTCATTTTGAAGTCCAACACGGTCGACATGATTTAACCACTAAAGGGGTGAAAATTGGGTTCAAATTTGGTATGGAAAACAATATAAAATATACTTTACAACTTAAAACTTCGTACGAGCATGTCTAAAAATAAATAGACAAACATATATATTGTGGTTTTTAAAATCAACCCCTTAGGGTGTAAATGGGGTAAGTAAACATAAAAATCGATATGGATGTCGTTCTTGAGGTTTTATGGGATGGTGATTGCGAAAATGACATTTATTTTGAAGTACAACACTGTGGACATGATTTAACTGCTAAAGGGGTGAAAATGGGGTGCAAATTGTGTATGGAAAAATAATATAAAATGACTTACGGCAGTGAAACGTGGTCGCTAACTATGGGTCTCATAAGGAGGCTCAAGGTCACCCAGCGTGCAATGGAGAGAGCCATGCTCGGCGTTTCCCTGCGTGATCGAATCAGAAATGAGGAGATCCGCAGGCGAACTAAAGTAACCGACATCGCTCGAAGGATTGCTCAGCTAAAGTGGCAGTGGGCTGGACACATAGCGAGAAGAACCGATGGCCGTTGGGGCGGAAAGGTTCTTGAATGGCGACCGCGCACCGGACGGCGCTCCGTGGGTAGGCCCCCGACAAGGTGGACCGACGATCTGGTGAAGGTTGCCGGAAGCCACTGGATGTGGGAAGCGCAGGACCGATCGTCATGGAAATCCTTGGGGGAGGCCTATACCCAGCAGTGGGTGTTGTGCGGCTGATATGATGATGATGATGAGACATTACAACTTTGAAATTCTAAGAAGCATGTCTAAAAATAAATAGGCAAATATATATTTTGTTATTTTGAAAATCATCCCTTAGGGGGTAAATGGGGCAAGTTAACATGAAAATCGATGTGGATGTTGTTCTTGAGGTTTTATGGAATGAGGAATGCGAAAATGACATTTATTTTGAAGTCCAACACGGTGGACATGATTCAGCCGCAGGGGACGGGAACGGGAACGGGAACGGGAACGAGAAAGGAACGGGAACGCAAACGCGATCGCTCGAAAGCGAACGCGAACGGGAACGGAAACCGGGGACAGGAACGGGACCAAACGGGAACGGAAAAGGGTAAAGAAACGGGAACAGGATACTACTAATATCTCTGGACCCACTTCTGATTGTTGTAATAAACTAGCTTCCGCCCGCGACTTCGTCCGCGTGGATATTAGAGAAAATCCTTAGGGAACCTTCAACCAGAATCCGACCAGCCGATTTTATGCGATTAGGCCGGTCCCCACCAAGCGCGCAGCCTCGTGCGAGGCCTGCCACACGCGGCAAACGTTTTGCCTCGCGAGGCAGCGCGCTTGGTGGGGACCGGCCTAATCGCATAAAATCGGCTGGTCGGATTCTGGTTGAAGGTTCCCTAAGGATTTTCTCTAATATCCACGCGGACGAAGTCGCGGGCGGAAGCTAGTAGGTATATAAAAGAAGATACTGATTGGTGACTGACATATCAACGCACAGCCCAAACCGCTGGGTCTAGAGACTCCAAATTTGGCACGTAGGTTCCTTATGAGGTCTAGGGTTGCACTAAGAAAGGATTTTTCAAAACTCACCCTCCAAGGGGGTGAAACGGGGGTCCAAAGTTTGTATGAAAGTCCCTCAGTTTCGAAGCTAGGATCTCAAAATTTTGTGTTTAGGCTAACGATTCAATATTAATATCGTCACCGTAGAGCGAAAAGTCACCAAGTCGACATTTGGCCAAAAATGAGTTAGAAATGTCATCAAAATCTCCAAATTTTTCTACGTCTTTCAAACTTACAATCATGTCTCTAACTATCATAGTTTTTATTTTAGATAGTGCAAATAATAACTAACTCAACATTTGGACTTCAACACATTAGTCGAAAACTAATTAATTTACTTAAACACTTATCATTATTCGGAGGTATTGCAAACCTGTACCTAAGTTTATTTGGTTACTTTTCCCCTTTACAAAATAAATTATAACTAGAACTCAATCCAGGGCAAAATCAACTAAAATAACTTGACTAGTTTTAGAATGACTAGTTCGAATTGGTTCGATATAAAAATATGAAAGCGAAAATTAACCAACTCATCTTAATGACTACTCAATCGACATTTATGTATCAAAATGTTTTATTCTTGTGTTTTAGAATAGATTGGTGACTTTTTACCTGTGTCTGGATCACTTTTAATAAGGATAACTTCAGTTATTTAGTTAATGACTGATGTTAGGAAATTCAATAGGATGTTTTAATGATTATTCGTAACTTTATAATTCACACTATTTTTATTTATTATTTACTAATTTTATAATTAAGGCTCGGTAATGCGGAAACATTTGTCTCTGTCTTTTTCATTACGTAAAAAGAGTATGGAAAATAACCTCACTTCTGCACTTTTTCGATGTTTTTCGTTGTTTTTACATCATTATCTTTAGCACAATTGTCTTTCTTGAAAAAAGTGATTGGAGCTACTTCACAGTACGTTAAAGTGTATTTTGTTGTATTTCCGCTATTTTGTACGCCAAAAATATGACCCTACGCAAGCTCTTTTGATGATGTTCTGATTTTTTTTACAATCATCTGTGAGGTTTATACGCAATTTATTACTTGTAGCGACTAGAAAATCTCTTTTAGCTTGTCGTGTGTTTTTTTGTGGCTACAACTTTACGTTTTCTATATAAAAATATGACCCCTGCAAACCATGTTCTCCTATCATGGACCTTTAATACAAAAAGAGTTGATATTAATGCATTAATCATAATATACTTCCGCATTGTAATTATAAAAAAGACATAAAACTTATCAATAAACATAATTCAATCAATTCAATTCTTCTTCACTTTGATCGTTAACATCAGGTTCCAACACCCTGTCCACAAAGTCTTTGCTAGCAGATAGAGACATACCATGTATGAAGTTCCTGGGATATGATACCCTTGCGACAATATCAATAATGTCTTTATTCTTAGCCTCTGAAATCAGAAGCGGCTAGCTTCAGATATCAAATCGTTCTCCTTTTTCAGAATGGAATCGTAGGTGTAACGGAATTTAACTTTGCTGGACATTGTTTTCAAACCTAAGATATTTATTTTCTTTCCATCTTTTCCTTGCTTGTGTTCCTGATTAACCTTTTGAAAACTTTGTTTTTCCCTATTGAAAACAAAATTGGAAACTGGTGTTTTCCTAGATAATGAGCGTTAGTTGTTTCAAGTATTTAAAATGTAGGTAATTAGTAAACGTTATGCTGGAATACTTATATTGACGTTGGGATAGAAATAAAAGATGTACATTGTCTCAATGCCTAGGTTTTATTTACTTCACTGGTTGATCCAAAGTACACAAGGTTTTCCTTCTCTTAGATTATTATGTTAGGTACTTAATTAGTTTTACACATCATCCTAGATATTTAAATTTAAGGTTCTAACTAAAATACAATCAAGCACTATGAGGTGTAGGTATATGAGAAAGGAAACCCTAGTGGAGAATACATCAATATATCAATCTAAGCATTGCAAATGCATAAGCCCAGGCAGGGTCGCTTTATGTTGGTTCGTGATTATGATTAAATCATCCCAATTACTAAAAGAAAATTAATTAAATAATCAGTCTAAATTTTGTATGGAAAACTAACTGGTAGCCCTACAAGAGATCCTAGATTGGTAGCGGCATATCATCCCGACGGCAGCGGCTGGGAGAGAATTATTATATAAAGCGGTCCCAGCGTCTGCCGACCGAATGTGGTGAACTGACCTTCATGGATCCTCGATGGAAATAAGGTGACGGCTTCGTACCATGACTTGCTGCGTTATCATCAAAGAATGTATTTCATCGCAGAAGGTTAGTGATGAAAGGAACTAACCAGAATATCAAAACTAAAGAAAAGAATAAACCCAATCTGAAAGAAATATTGCCTTGGTTAGAATCTTGAACATTGTCCCTACCAAACTTTGACAAATTTAAAAAATCAAAATACGTACCACGAGAACAGCATCTTTTTTGTTTTATTATTCTTTATACAATGAAGAATGCCAGCATGACTGTCTCCGCGATCTTCCCACCCTAACCCTAAAAAGCACATGTTGAAATCACGATCACTATTTCTGTTTTCTCAAAAATACATTGAGTGGGCAGATGATCTACTTACCAAAATTATTTTTATTAACAATTTACGGCATCCTTTCATAACCGAGGATACGATGATTCGGGATTTGCTTTGGGGCTTCGCCCTTACGCCTCACATATTTTCAACCTCCAGTCGGTACGAGGAGAAAATCAAAAATGACTCAAATTTCAATCAACTGACATTTACCAGCTAGCTGTCTCATTGACAGGTGATGTCCGACTTTTTACTTTTTTTATGTATAACCACAGACAGGAACTGAGTCTAACTTGAAATATTTTCCTGATTTCTCAGGCTGCTAACGCCATCTCTTGTGAGGCTTGAGAAGTACACTCTTTTCAACTAACGATTTTGAAGAAAATTAATATCTATTTTTATAGAAATGTAACGTTAAAAAATTTGCAACGTTACAATACACCCCCTCCAATGAAAGTTTCGAACGTAGTGAGAAACTACGCTGCCCTCAGCGTCAGTAATTAAAATCCTACCGGAGGAGCGTGCAACCATTGACTGAAAACATGCTAAAACCAAAACCTGTGGAATTGAGACAAAAAAACTTAACCTAAAAATCCGCCTTGGCGTCGCCGGGACTCCGGAGAGACTCCGACACACGAAGGTGGCCTACGGCATGGCGGGTAGACAACAGCTTACCAGAAAACACCATAGCCATAAAGCCAAAAAAAATCACCAAAACCATACCGTGGCATGGTGGGTAAAAAAAAATACCGTCAAAGTCACCACACCAGTAGCCTTAAGCGAAAAACCATAACTAAAACAAATGTAGGAAAAAACCTATCATAAATAAATACATACCAAAAATATATAAAAAAACAGTATAAATTGATGAATACTTGCATAAATAAATACCAAGTATAAATAAAAATAAATACCAGCACTGCACCACATAAAAAAAAATTGCAGCACCGATTTTTGTCCAATCGTGCGCATGAAAAAAAAAACCTACAGAAAGTCAAACCAATACCCCCCATCTTCAGGACTATTCTCAACCCTATCTTACTCCGCTGTCCGGAAATACCCATACCAATTTCATTCTCCTTACATTCATCACCTTGTTTCCCTCAACTTTCAAAACTCAATCAAACTCCATCAAACATCCATCATCTGTCCTACTCGGTAGCAACAAGCTTGAAAACTGCCGTTGCCACTATCCTTTTATTCACCCCTGAGTTTTTATTTTAGAGATACTCGATAAACTCTCTTATTCCTCCACCCCTGAGTTTTTGTATAAAGAGGGTACTCGTAAAACCCCCTATTCCTTAGGACGGACAAGCGGTCACTAAGGGATCGACAACCGTCGTCAGGTAAACCGTTGCGATACAAAAGAATCTACAACCGTCTTCGCAGTATAAAAAACCGCTCGAGTTGAGAAACTAAGGCACCAATTTAAGCTAGGCCGGCACCACACAAAACAACAACCGTCTTCGCAGCATAAAGCCCTCGAGTTGTGTAAAAAAAACACGACCATATTCGCAGTGAACTGAAGAATAGGCGTGAAACAGCACAAAATTGACCATCTTCGGTAAAAATAAAAAAAATAAGCCCTCGGGTCAAATACATACTTACATACATTTATATAAGTACATATTATAAAATAAAAATATAAATGTACAAACATACTATACATGTGTACATAAACAATAAAAAAAAGTATGGGGTACATAAATAAATATTTAGTGCAGTGCCAAAAAAATTATAAAAAAAATAACCTAAGCCAAACCCTAGAGGTTTCGCTTCGGCATCGCCGGGTCCCTAAAGAGACACCGACGTACAAAATGTGTCTTACGGCATGGCGGCAATAATAGCCATAACCGTTTAAAAAAAATACCACAAAAAAAAAACGAAATTAAAATCTGTGTTGCTGCTGGATGAAAAGGTAATAGGCGTGCCGTCTGTATCCCGTTTCAGTAACCGTTACTAAAATATGACCGAAAAAAAAATTCCCAAAAAAAAATATTAAGTAGTACCAAAAAAACTCGAAGTTCGGTACTACAAATTCTAAAATATTAACAGTCTTTATTTAATTCTCCACTAAAGTTGAACAAAACAACAAAAAAAAATTGTCCTAAAATTTTTTCAAAGTGATGGTCACCCTAGTTCATGATCAAATTTTTTTATTTTTTCCAGTCTTGGGGACCAATCGTCAAAATACCTTTAAACTGTTTTGTTAACACAAAATTCTATTGTTAAAATGTATTAATTAACATGTTAAATTATTTACTTAAAGTTAACATTCTATAAATTTTAACAAAACTATTAACTAATTGTTTTACTGCCTGTACCTACAATGTTAACCGACGTTGTTACTTAGAACCATTAAATTTTTTATATAAAAGGTACATAAACAAATCACCTTCTAAAAATAGAATAAGTAAATCCTTCTATTTTTATAAAGTATTTCTTAAAAAAAAATACAACATTATGTTGACTTAAAATTATCAAACATAATAAGTAATAGTTTGTGTTGACAAATTAGACCAAACCTAACAAAATGGTTTTAGGTTTGTCGCATTACAAATTGTTCCAAATAATTTTTTTTTTGTAATTAGGTAGGTACCAACATAATAAAACAACACAAATGATAGGTACCAAACAAACAAATAACTTAATGCTCACAAACCATGTCTTGTCAAACTTTACCGAACAAAAAAAAATTACAATATTTAAGTCTACGTTCGATATAAACTATTTTAATACCAAATTTTCACTAAAATTAAATGAATTGGGATTAATTTAATCATAATAAAGGGGCGCCATTGAAAACTTGGTTTTTTTTACTGTATTGTAACTTAAAAACTTATTGCAAAATGACTATTTAAATTAGTCGCTTGATGATAACTTGGCATTTTTTATATTGAAAACAAAATTGGAAACTGGTGTTTTCCTAGATAATGAGCACTAGTTGTTTCAAGTATTTAAAATGTAGGTAATTAGTAAACGTTATGCTGGAATACTTATATTGACGTTGGGATAGAAATAAAAGATGTACATTGTCTAGGTTTTATTTACTTCACTGGTTGATCCAAAGTACACAAGGTTTTCCTTCTCTTAGATTATTATGTTAGGTACTTAATTAGTTTTACACATCATCCTAGATATTTAAATTTAAGGTTCTAACTAAAATACAATCAAGCACTATGAGGTGTAGGTATATGAGAAAGGAAACCCTAGTGGAGAATACATCAATATATCAATCTAAGCATTGCAAATGCATAAGCCCAGGCAGGGTCGCTTTATGTTGGTTCGTGATTATGATTAAATCATCCCAATTACTAAAAGAAAATTAATTAAATAATCAGTCTAAATTTTGTATGGAAAACTAACTGGTAGCCCTACAAGAGATCCTAGATTGGTAGCGGCATATCATCCCGACGGCAGCGGCTGGGAGAGAATTATTATATAAAGCGGTCCCTGCGTCTGCCGACCGAATGTGGTGAACTGACCTTCATGGATCCTCGATGGAAATAAGGTGACGGCTTCGTACCATGACTTGCTGCGTTATCATCAAAGAATGTATTTCATTGCAGAAGGTTAGTGATGAAAGGAACTAACCAGAATATCAAAACTAAAGAAAAGAATAAACCCAATCTGAAAGAAATATTGCCTTGGTTAGAATCTTGAACATTGTCCCTACCAAACTTTGACAAATTTAAAAAATCAAAATACGTACCACGAGAACAGCATCTTTTTTGTTTTATTATTCTTTATACAATGAAGAATGCCAGCATGACTGTCTCCGCGATCTTCCCACCCTAACCCTAAAAAGCACATGTTGAAATCACGATCACTATTTCTGTTTTCTCAAAAATACATTGAGTGGGCAGATGATCTACTTACCAAAATTATTTTTATTAACAATTTACGGCATCCTTTCATAACCGAGGATACGATGATTCGGGATTTGCTTTGGGGCTTCGCCCTTAAGCCTCACATATTTTCAACCTCCAGTCGGTACGAGGAGAAAATCAAAAATGACTCAAATTTCAATCAACTGACATTTACCAGCTAGCTGTCTCATTGACAGGTGATATCCGACTTTTTACTTTTTTTATGTATAACCACAGACAGGAACTGAGTCTAACTTGAAATATTTTCCTGATTTCTCAGGCTGCTAACGCCATCTCTTGTGAGGCTTGAGAAGTACACTCTTTTCAACTAACGATTTTGAAGAAAATTAATATCTATTTTTATAGAAATGTAACGTTAAAAAATTTGCAACGTTACACTTTCATTTAGAGCCTTCATATCACGCTAATCATTATTAGTAATTTCTGGGACATGAACTAATGAACTAAGTTAAGGCGAAAATCATGTCGAATGCCCATGTTGTATCTGCTCCAGTTCATGGGAATACTACACTCAAAGGTTGACCATTACGTATACCTAAAACAGAAAGTCCAGTTAGGTAAGTCCAACTTCGACAAAGAGATCTCTCGTCGAACCCAACTTGAATGGCAGCATATGAGATGCTTTAAAAAATCTTCGCATCCAACTGACTTCAGTGTCTCAAGAGAAGACGTAAATCTATTACCAGTGTTTGTTGCCGACTGATTAACGGCAGTGAAACGTGGTCAGTCGCTAACTATGGGTCTTGTGTCTCCATACAAGAGCCTCCGCTAGAGGTGATTTCGCAGGAAATGGAGAGAGACATGCTCGATGTTTCCCTGCATGATCGAATTAGAAATGAGGAGATCCGCAGGAGAACTAAAGTAATTGACATCGCTCAAAGGATTGCTCATCTGAAGAGGCAGTGGGCGGGAACAAATAGGCCTGGGTATAGATCCAGCAGTGGGTGACATGCGCATGGTATGACGACGACGACGAGTTCTTTGAGACGAGATGAAGATGAAGTTTTTTGAAAGTGCTGATTCCCAGGGTGTTTTTGTTCGTGCGCGAGACGCATGACTGACTTCCAATCAATCATTGAGTAAACTTTCTGCTCCCTTTTTAAATAACTTATTTAAAAATGAAATACTTGATGTGAAGGCTTCAAATGAAAAGTTTATCAGTAACACAAGCAAGGGTAAAACAAAGAGAAAATTATATGGCTAAAATCAAATGTCTTGGTGTATGGGTTGTGGATACACCAGAGAAAGATAGTTTTGGAATTAACAAGGATATACTTTTATTGGCACAAAATTACTTATTTATTATTTGATGAATGTGTGTGAATCGCGGTTTGATGAACTACTACGACTGACGCGCCGTGCCCCAGATTCGGCGCACTGGCGTAAAAATGCTGACATGAACAATTGCAATAAATGAGAAATAATTCTGTGCGGTTATCTGTACCGTACATGTTGCGGGGCGCGAGAAGATGAGTATGAGATGGTGGTTTTAGTAATGGCGTGAAACAAGGTGATTGCATTTTTTCAAGTTAGTAATGATAATACATACTGAAACCGACAATCAATCTCGTATGAAACTTATTTTGCTAAATTCAGGTGCGGTCACCTTATTGTTACGTTTAGTGTCATGTCCACCGTATTTTGCACTCACATTTGGGATACTATACCCATGATTTTTACTCACTCTCACTTCACACTGTCTACACTCACTGATCTCGGAGAGCGCCCTCTCCCTCATGCGTGAAGCCGGGGGAGGGCGCGCTGGCGCGGGTGACGCCGGCGGCGGGGCGAGCTGAATGCTCACTGCTGCTGCTGCTGGGCCGGCGGGCGCCGGCGGCGATGAGGGCGCGGCGTATGCGCGCAGCTCACCTGTCGTTGTGCTTGCTGTGCGGTGCAATCGCCACCAGACGAAAACTGCACACGCAACGACTATCCCTGCTACGGTATAAATCGCAGCGTATTGGTGGACGTCATGTGATAATAGCTCGTCCTCTCGATCCAGTCTGCCTTCCTCTGACCTCATTTCAGAGATCTTTTTATCGACCGCTTCAAATGACTGCCTCATGTCTGTGTAGTTCATAGATGTGACGGGTATGGTCAAGTTTATAATTTGGTTGACGGTCGCAATTTCGGCTAAAACTATTCCTGGTTCCAGATTTATTTCATTTGTGTTTTGTTTATGTGCCATTATACTGAATGAATCACTCTTGATGATGCAATCACTTCCGAGCGCAATAATGTTAGCGCCTTTTAATTGTTCAGTGGTAACCTGACGCCCACATATGAATCTCAGGTTGCATTTGTCGCAACAGGTGACTAAGAATTTATTTACATTGATAAGTTCTGTCCAAGTATCATGGCACGTGCTTGTATATGTTATACATGCCCTGTTTTGTTGATTTCTGATACATAAATCTTCATCCGAATCTCTATGGAATACCGGCTTTTGTAACTCGCACAAGGTTGATGTTTTGTCCAACTGGATGCATTTTCTAAGTTCCGTTTCCGATATTGGTAAGTAGGTATCTTTTTGTAAATTAATAGCTACGTAGTCTGCTATCGGGGAGATAAACACCGTAGAGTTATTATGTTGCTGTGGTACGGAGTAAGTTTTGTATAACTCATACGTGTCTCTATTAACTAACGGAATCAAAATCTCAAAAATAAAATATTGTCTTGTCATACGAGCGCTGACCTTGAGAATCTCGTACACCTTTGGTAAGTCGGTTTGGATGTTTTCAATGGGTAAAGCTGCATCTTTTGACAGTTGCCCTGATATGATATTTAGTTCGCTGCGAAGCTGTTCTGGAGATAGAATATGAAAGTTAAAATGGTGAGTATTAATCATCGTATCCAAAAGCGTGTCTTGAATGCTCTTCAAATTGTTGACGATGTTATTTGCAATAATACTTGCCAAAATAAATTCTTCGGAAATGCCAATTTGTTCTATCTCACTTTTCAGGCTGATTGTTGCTTGTTCTAATGCATTTAAGTGATTCTGAAATATTTTATGTTGATTTTCCATGGTTCCACCAATGCGTTTCAGAATATTATTTTCCGCTTCTATAATCGACGTTTGATTCTTCCAAAGATTTACTAAATATTTCTGGTCTATTCTAATTTTGGTGATATCTTTTTCATATTTTTTTGCAAAGTTGTCATCTAATAATCCAAAGAGGCCATTAGCAATATTACCAACTCCGTTTATTAACCCGCGCTTCATTCGCGTCGGTTGTTCAAAACGCTGATTTTGCAACATCGTATTATAGTACTCCAGTTCCGCGAAGCTGTGACGTAGTTGCAATGTTATTGTATCACAGTGGGATTTCCTTACGAACTTTTCGCAGAGTGAATTTAAGTTTTTATAATATTGTTGCAATAATCTTGCTCCACTCCAGTAAGGGTCCATGTTATAATAAACTATCAGTTTCCATTTATCCTGTATGATGCGAAGGTCCGATAATTTATCAAAATAAATACTGTTGTTACTATGCAAAGTCTTGATATCGTAATTGCTTTGTGCACTTGCTGTTCCACATAACGCGAATAGCATAAACAGTGTCATAATAAAGTTTATACATGACGTCACGAAGTTATTTTTCTTTGCTGGCTTGGACGGCGCAGGTTTTTGCTGAGTAGCGGTTGTTTGCTGTTGCTCTACTTCGATTTGATTTTTGTCACTGCTATTTACGGGGAGTAGGGACACCTTTACTATGGGTCTTTTCAGGACACCGTTTTTCGTCTTTATACTGATAACTCGTACGTGCCCGTCTTTCCCTGGATGTACGTCGACTACTCGTCCGAGCGCCCACTTTCCGGGGGGTAAATTGGCATCATGTATGACAACGATGTCATTCAACTTGACGTTATTTTGTCCTTGTTGCCATTTGGAACGTGCAGTCAGCTGTGTTAAATATTCAACGCACCATCTTGCCCATATGTCGTCGAAAATCTTTTGTGTTAATTTCCAGCGAGTTCTCTCGTCCTTTTCTGTCTCATAGATTGTGAGTAGTGGGCCACTTGCCAAAAAATGGGATGGGGTTAAATAATTGATGTCGTTTGGATCTTCGCTGATCGCGCAGAGTGGACGCGAGTTAAGGCATGCTTCGAGTTGAGCTAATAATGTTGTATACTCTTCGAAGGTCAGTTTTTGCTCGCCTACTACTCTGCGTAAGTGATATTTTAAGCTTTTGACGGCAGCTTCCCATAGCCCGCCTGCGCTGGGCCAAGATGGGGCGTTGAAATGCCAGTTAATTCGCATGTCACTGATTTCTGCTAGACACTCATCTGATAAAATTGACTTCAAAGTTGAAAATTCATTATTTAGCACTTTATTTGCTCCGACGAAATTCGTCCCATTATCGCTGTATATATGGCGAGGGGTGCCTCTTCGTGCTGCAAAGCGTCGGAGAGCCGCTAAAAACGCTGATGATGTCAAATCAGAAGCAAGTTCGAGGTGTACGGCTTTGGTCGCCATGCAAACGAAAACTGCCACATATCCTTTCGTTGTTTTAATGCCTCGACCCTTGCTTGCCTTGACGTCCACGAATCCCGTATAGTCAACCCCAGTTTTATAATAGGGTCTGGAAGGGTTGGTTCTAGCTTCAGGTAAGTCTCCCATTGTTTGATATTGTTTATTTGGAGCATGCCTTTTGCAAATAACGCATTGATGTAATCGTTTTTTGACGGCTCGGTTGCCTCCCAATATCCAATATTCTCTTCGTAGATATGATAACGTCAAACGGGCACCTCCATGAAAGCTTGCTTTGTGTGCATGATCGATGATAAGATCAGTAAGATGGCTGGAGTGCGGTATGATTAGCGGGTGTTTCATGTCCTCGCTGATGTTCGAGTTTTCTAACCTGCCTCCGACTCTTAAAGCTCCATTTTTGTCTAAATATGGATTAAGATTACAAATTTTGCTATTTTGCTTGACCTTTCCATCCTTTTGTATATTTAATATGTCAACTGAAAATTCGGACATTTGTACATATTTAATTATTTTCAATTTCGCGACGATAATCTCATCAGCTGTTAAAAACGCCTGACGGAGACTTTTTTGCTTGATCGCTCGCATTACCCATGCAAGGACGCGCGCTACGCGCGTAATACTGCTGTGTTTGCGTAAAAGTTGTGCAATAATATCTATTTCTGTATTGTTTATTTGTATTGCGTTAGTTTGTAACTTAGTTTCTAAGTTAGTCTCAAACTTATTGTTTTGGGATAGCGGGTTGGTGGTTGGCAGCCAATGTGGTCCGTTCCACCAAAGGAGGTGATCCTTAAGTTGTTTGACATATAGACCGCGGCTTGCGCAATCAGCTGGATTCTCTTCAGACTTTATGTAACGCCAGCTGTTGGAAGGGATGACTTCTATTGTCTTTTTGACCCTATTTGCAACGAATGGTTTCCATCTGCCCGGGTCACCTTGCAACCAACCAAGTACTGCTGTCGAATCACACCACCCATAGATTTCAATTTTATGATCTTTCAGGCTTTCGACTATCTTTGTCATTAGTTTAGCGAGCAAAACAGCGCCAGACAGCTCCAACCTTGGTAATGAAGTTGTTTTGTTTAGTGGTACTACTTTCGTTTTGGAGGCCAGAAGTGTCACTGTAGTTCCATTTTGCTTCTGTACTCTGACATATACAACACCTGCGTACGCCTTTGTGGATGCGTCGCAAAATCCGTGGAGCTGCAACACGTCACTCTCTCCGCTCTGTATCCATCTAGGTACCGTTATCGTGTTGATGTATTCAATATCTTCTCTCAGTTTGACCCACCTCTTGAAATGCTCGTCGGGAATCTCTTCATCCCACTGAAGATCTAGAGTCCATATGCTTTGGAATAGTAGTTTCAGCTGGACGACAACTGGAGATAACCATCCGAGGGGGTCGAAGATTTTGGATATTTCCGACAACAATAGCCTTTTAGTAGGTTTTTGTGATGATTTCGGAGCCATCTTACACTGGAATGTGAAATTATCTTCCTTTGAATTCCAGGCTAGCCCTAATGTCTTAGTGGACTCTTGATGCCGAAAGTTAAAGGTTGGAGACTCGGGCTCAGGTAACATATTTTCATCCAGTATAGTTAGTTCATTGGAAGCCCATTTTCTGAGGTTGAATCCTGCTGAGCCAAGTAGTTTAATGAGCTCTACTTTCAACCGTTTTGCTGATTCAACGGAAAATTGCCCTGTCAGGATGTCATCCATGTATATTTGCTCTTCCAGGACCTTCGCTGCTGCTGGATAAGTATGACGCTCGTCCTGTGCCAACTTGCGCAATGTCATGATAGCAAGAAAAGGGGCACTTTTTGTACCATATGTGACGCTAGAAAGTTGGTAGTCTCTAACTGGTTCTTCAGGTGAGTCCCTCCATACAATTTTTTGATACTTTTGATCCTCATAATGTACTAAAATTTGACGGTACATTTTTTCGCAGTCAGCTGTAAATGCGAATGGATATTGTCTAAATCTGAGGATAAGTACTAATAAATCGTTTTGTAAATTAGGACCTCGAAACATAAGGTCATTCAAACTATGACCGGTTGATGTCCTTTCCGATGCATTGTAAACAACTCTCAATTTTGTAGTTGTAGACTCCGCTCGCAGTACGCTATGATGCGGCATGTAATAGCCTATCGGTTTCTTGTTACCGGCGGCTATCGCTGAGGTGTCTAATTGCATATGACCTAATGAACGATATTCTTGCATAAATAATTTATAATCAGCTGCTAATTGTTGTTGTCGTTTAAACTTTCGTTCTAATTGATAAAATTGTGCCAAGGCCTTCGGTTTGGAGTGACCTAGTTTCTCATCAATATTTACATGTAATGGGAGGCGCACAATATATCTACCATTAGTGTGGCGTTCGGTGGTCGACTGATATAACTGCATACAATGTAAGTCTTCAGATGACATTTCCTGGTTTTCAGCGACATCTTCGATTTGCCAAAACTGGTGCAGGTCGTCATCGATCAAAGTTACATTACAATGATATGATTTTGTGACACTCGCGCTGCCACATAAAATCCAGCCTAAGCGCGTCTGCTGTGCTATAGGCATAGTGTCATTATCCTTTATGATACCGCTTAATATGATCGCGGAGTAAACGTCGGCTCCTAATAATATGTCTATAGAGCTACTCTTGAAAAAATATGGATCGGCTAATTGAATGCTTTCTATATGTGACCAAGTTGGTTTCAAAAATGACTTATTCGGCAAATTGTTTACTAACTTCTTTGTGACGAAAACATTGACGTCTAGAGTGTAATCATTATGGAGTGACGACATCACAATAGACATCATGCCATGACATTTATTTTCCTTGGAACCAACCCCGCTTACGACTGCTTTGCATCCCTTACGTTTAATGCCTAAACGTTGCGCTGCTGACTCAGCAATCAAGGACACTTGTGATCCCTGGTCCACAAGTACTCTCATGGTTTGTACAGATCCATCAACCTTCGTTACCTTTACCAACGCCGTTGCCAGTAATATTTCGCAATCTTGCTCTTGCAGTACATTACTATTTAATTGACCCGCTTGTTTGTATGCGTCATCTTGCTGTTCTGACGCACGAGTTTTACTTACGACTTTGTTGGCGCAGCCGTGCAGTAATGTATTGTGGTCTCCGTCGCACTCGCGGCATTTTTTGCTGGTAAAGCATTTTCCATGTCGATGAAAGTGCAAGCAATTAGTGCATAGTGACAACTTAGTAACAATGTTTTGTCTCATTTGCGGAAGCATATTTAAAAACGCTTCACAATTGTAAATGGCGTGATCTCGATCTTTATTGCAAATGGCACATTTTGCTTTCTGGGTCAGTCTGTTGCTACTTTTCTGACTAACTTGATTTTGATGATGATTTTGATGACTCGTTAGCGACTTAAAATACTGAGGTTTCTTGAAATTATTTCCGAGATCTTGGTGATTTTGAGGTTTGGACGATTCTGGTTTACGTCGAGATGCCTCCAGGGAAGTAAATTTGTTTTCCAGAAACTGTAGTAAGTCAACTAATGAAGGTAAAATCCTTGGATTTTTTAAGGACTCAATATAATCAATATGTGTATCGGCATCTAATTTGTTAGACAGGAGATAAACGATTAATGGATCCCATGTACTTATGTCTACACCAAGCGCTTTTATTGCATTAAGGCACTCATTAGTGGTGTCAAATATCCTTTTTATTGCCGTCGCCGATTGTTGCTGCATAGACGGCAAGTTAAATAAAATATTCACGTGACTATTGAATATTAATTTCACATTATTGTACCTGTGATTAAGGATATTCCAGCTCACCTCATAGTTTTCGGATGTGATCGGTAAATGTTGAACCAATTTTTCTGCTTCACCTCGAAGTTTACTTTTCAGGAACTGGAGTTTTTGTGCGTTTGATAAGGAGCGGTTGTTATGTATTGCCTCTACAAATAAATCCTTAAAAGATACCCACTGATGGTAATTTCCGAGAAAGGCAGGTATGTCCATCTGTGGAGTAGATTTTTCTCGATGACTTTGGCTCCACATTTTGCTGTTGATGTTCTTTTTTATATCGTTGAATTGTTGCTCGTACTTACCAAAGGTTTGCTCGTATTCCGTGTTTTCATAGAGCTCGCTGTCTATTTCCCAGTGCAGGGAATCAATAGCGGACCATCTGGTTTGCACAGTCTTCAAGATATCCTCGAACTCCCACCTGTCAGAGATATTATCTAGGTTTATGTTACTAACCGTCCTTGCGAATGCCTTGAAGTTGCTGTTCTGCTTGCGAAGCATTTCTTCAAGCTTGCTGCTCATCCCCTGGACTGCACTGCTGTGCGAAGATTTTAAGTCCATTGGACACGGTTGCTGCGAAACGGCTGGTGGCTCGATGCGAGATGTAGCAGGTCGCCCCCCCTGTGCTAAGGGAGTAGCCGGACGCAGAAGCTGTTTTTCCTCCGACGATGTATCAGAGGGCAAGTAATTTTGTATGTGTGCTCGTATATCAATGTAAAATTCTGATGTGCGCTTATATGTATTGCTCGTAAAATAATCATGAGAGTGATCATCATACTCACAGAGTTTTATATGATTGCTTTGAAATTCCTGCCAGTAACCTTCCAACGTGCTCAATCGCTTTTTTACGTAGCACGCAGTTTTGCGATCGGACCCGTCTTTTTTGAAGTTAGTGAAAAGCGTGTTCATCGCATCTATGATGAGGCTCTGGTTTTTCAGAAGATCTTCCATGTTGATTGATGATGTAAAATGCAAGGATAACTCACCGAAGACTGGAACTGGTTGACTTACTCAACTCCACGTAACCAACGTGGCGCTCTAAATTGCAGGGCACGAGTATTCAATCACGCACGTATCACGCGTATTTGGTCCCGCCTTCGGAAGCTCGAAGGACCTTTTGATGTATGGGTTGTGGATACACCAGAGAAAGATAGTTTTGGAATTAACAAGGATATACTTTTATTGGCACAAAATTACTTATTTATTATTTGATGAATGTGTGTGAATCGCGGTTTGATGAACTACTACGACTGACGCGCCGTGCCCCAGATTCGGCGCACTGGCGTAAAAATGCTGACATGAACAATTGCAATAAATGAGAAATAATTCTGTGCGGTTATCTGTACCGTACACTTGGGTTCGAACAGCAATGTTCAGGCATAGTTTTGTTCCGTTATATTCACGATGGCTCGTAGTCCATATTTGACATTCCAAAAACAAGAAAAAGTGGTTCCTCGAACTAAATAAAGAAGAATGAAAATTTTAGGAAGACCATGAGACATGAGAGAATGATTCTGAAACAAGGAGGAGCGATTTTATAGCTCAATATGAAGAGTTTGCTATTCTAATGGCCTATATTATTGGTTTTTGTCGCAAGAGTATCATACCCCAAGAACTCCATACATGGTATGAGAAGTCTAACTACTAGCAAAGATGTTGTGGACAGGATATTGGAACCTGATGTTAACGATCAAAGTAAAGAAGAATCGAATTAATGTAATTATGTTTATTGATACGTTTCTGTTTGTGTTTTTCAATAAAAACATTAGAGCAGTATGATGATAATACATTAATTTGACTCTTTATTTGTCTTAATTTATAAATTAGCGAATGTTAAATAAAAAATAGTTTAAATTAGAGAGTTACAAATAATCATTAAAACATCTTTTGAATTTCCAAAGATCAGTCATAAACTAACTAACTGGAGTTATTCTTATTAAAATGGATCCAAACATGGGCGAAAAGTCACTAACTCTCCTTAACTAAAAATGTTGTTAATGAATTTGAGGGTAAAAAGTAACTTTAGCTGATGTCGGCTAAGCTATGTGAGGGAGTTAGTTCCTAGCTTCTATCTTGAGGTTCTTGAAATTAAACTCCGTAGAAGGTGTAAAAATGAATGTATATTTGTAAAAACTAAACCTACTTAAGTACTAAAGGATTGCTTACAACTAGTATATAAAATCAAACGATAAAGTAAAACTTAAATCTATAAACGGTAGTAGGCGCTTGCGAGCTCTCAACAACGGCGCGCGGCGGCGCGTGGGCGGAGCCCGCCCCGCGCCCCGCGCACAGACAAAACAGGCGCGCGCGGCGTCGCTCGATTTAGTAGCCAGCGGTCACCGGAGAGAGTGGATGTATCGACGCGCGCGAAGCGTGGCGCGTCGTATGCACGAGATCTTTATGAAATGTATTGCGGCTGCAGCTACAGGACTCCCCCTCAAGCGAAGCGTACGGGAAGGTTGATCCTTCTGCCGGATCGTGATCTTCGCTCCGTCGGATCTTCAGCTTGCGTCGTTGGAGGGCTCGGCGTAGGACTTGTGTTTGTTGCGGTTGCGGTGTTGCTATGCGGCGCAGTGTTGACGGTGTTGTTGTCAAGTGGCGCGGTATTCGTTGTGTACGCCGGTTTCAATCTGTCGATCGATACTGTAGCTTTTCGTCCGGGTAGTTGAATTTCGTAGAACTTGTGGTTGCGCTTCAAAACTGGATACGGGCCTTCGTACGGTGGTTGTAGTGGTTTTCGTACGGCGTCGACTCGTAGAAATACGGAATCACATGTTGCTAGGTCGGTGTGCACGAACATATTTCGCTTGTTGCTATGCGGTAGGTATGTCGGCGTGAGTGCGGTGATTGACGTATGCAGTTGTTGAACGAAATCTTGATTCATGTTGACGTTTGATGACGGTGATGGCGTGATGAAATCACCGGGAAGGCGTAGAGCTTGTCCGTAGGTTAGCTGTGCTGCGCTTGTGTTGGTGTCGGTGCGGATTGCTGCGCGAAGTCCCATGAGCACGGTGGGCAGCTCGTCGATCCATTTTGTATTCGGTTCGAGACGAGACATCAGTGCGGCTTTCAGTGATCGGTGCCAGCGTTCAATGATTCCGTTGCTCTGCGGGTGATAGGCGGTTGTTCTTGTTTTTTCGGTGCCAAGTAGATGTGTAAGCGCGCGAAACAGCTGACTTTCAAATTGGCGGCCTTGGTCGGTTGTTATCGTTTTTGGGCAACCAAATCTTGTTATCCAGGCATTGTAGACGTTGGCGGCGACGACTTCGCTTGTTATTTCCTTGATAGGTATTGCTTCGGGCCAGCGCGTAGTGCGATCGATCATAGTGAGTAGGTATCGATATCCGTTTTCGCTTGTTTTTAACGGGCCGACGATGTCGATATTTAAATGATGCAATCTGTCGCAGGCGGCGTATGTCGATAAGCTTGATTGTGTGTGACGCTGTATCTTCGCACGTTGACAGGATAAACAGGTTTTCGCCCAGTTGCCGATATCCACGTTCATTGACGGCCAAAAGTAGCGTTCTTGAATAAGTTTTCGTGTTGTCCGCGTTCCGGGGTGACTGACCTTATGCACGGCGTCGAAAGCGGTGCGGCGAAAGTCAGTAGGTAAATACGGACGTATGTTTGATGTTGATGTTTCGCAGTAGACATCGCAGTCGGTGTTAGGTATTCTGATTTTCTTGATTTGCAGGTTTCGTTGTTGCAGTAGAGTAGGTAATTCGGAATCTTGTTGTTGGGCTGTTGATAGTTGCTCGTAGTCTATTGATGTCGGACAAGTGATAGTTTCGATGCGTGATAGTGCGTCGGCGACGATGTTGTTTTTCCCGCTGGTATGACGAATATCGGTGGTGAATTCGGCGATGAATAAAAGTTGTCTTGCGCGACGTGGAGTTTCGCTGTCCGATGTTGGTTTTTGAAGTGCGTAAGTCAATGGCTTGTGATCGGTGAATACTATTAGTTCTCTTCCTTCGAACATCTTCCGAAAATGCTTCATTGACATGTAGATGGAAAGTAATTCCCTGTCGTAGGTACTATACTTTTGTTGCGTAGCGGAAAATTTCTTTGAGTAGTATCCAAGTGGTTGCCAGGCATTGTTGACATATTGTTGCAGAACGGCGCCCGCACATGTGTTTGATGCGTCGCAGAATAGTGCTTGCGGTACGTTGTTTTGCGGATGTGCTAGTAGCGCTGCGTTTTGTAGGCATGTCTTGGATTTTTCGAATGCTTCGGTTGCTTCGGTTGACCACTGGATTTCTGTCTTGTCGCGTTTTTTTGAATTGTGTAGGTATTGGTTGAGCGGTGCTTGAAGTGATGCGGCGTTCGGTATGTGTTCTCGATAGTAATTGATCATACCGAGAAAAGTACGTAACTGCTGAATGGTTTTCGGTCTTCGGTATTCAGTGATGGTGGTTACTTTTTCTTGAGGTGGAATGATGCCGGTGGATGATACTTCATAGCCGAGAAACTTGACTGACTTCTTGCCGAAAACACATTTTGACGGGTTGATGGTGATACCAGCGTCTTCTAAACGTTGTAGTACGGTGCGTAGGTGTTCTCTGTGTTGCTCTTCTGATTCTGAGGCTAAGAGTAGGTCGTCCACAAAAGGGAAAACGAAATCAAGTCCTCGAAGTACGTCATGGATGAATCGCTGGAACGTTTGACCTGCGTTCTTCAGACCTGGGCACATTCGAGGAAACTCGAATAAACCAAATGGAGTTATGATGGCTGTCTTCTCAATGTCGGCTTCTTTGTTTGGTATTTGTGAGTAGGCTCGATTCAGGTCTATGGTGGAGAAGATGGTCTTGCCAGCCAGTTGGTAGGTGAAGTCCTTGATTCTGGGTATCGGGTATCGGTCTGGTTTGGTTATGGTATTCAGTCGGCGATAGTCTCCACAGACTCTCAGGTCTCCGTTTTTCTTCGGTACGACGTGAAGTGGGCTGGACCAGGGACTCTTGCTTGGTCTGCATAGGCCTTGCTGCATCATCGATTCGAATTCCTTTCTGACGGCTTCGTAGCGGTGTGGTGGAATTGGTCGAGCGCGGCTGTGCAGCGGTTGTCCGGTTGTTTCAATGTGATGTTCCACTCGATGTTTCGGTGTGAGCTTCATGGAGGTGAGACGTGTGATGCCGGGAAAGTCGTTGAGAATGTCGTGGTAGGATTGTTCTAGGTCGATGCTGCGTACTGTAGGTATGTTGGTGTAACATCCGGGAGCGTGGATTGATAACTTTGTGACGTTATCGATCAGTCTTCAGTTCTTCATATCGACGAGAAGTTCGTGATGACAGAGAAAGTCGGCTCCGATGATTGGCTTGCTGACGTCGGCGATGATGAACTTCCACTTGTACGGTCTTCGTAGGTTCAGATCCAGTTCAAGTGTTTGTTCGCCGTAAGTACTTATAGTGGTGTTATTAGCAGCATACAAGTTGAATGGTAGTGGCTTCATTGTTGACCCTCTCTTCCGTGGAATGACTGAGACGTTGGCACCAGTGTCGATGAGAAACTTCAGTCTTGATTTCTTGTCGGATACGAAGAGACGGTATGATTTTCCTAGAACGTCGGATCCCGCCTCATCTAACGTTCGGTCTAGTTTAACGGCGTCGCTCCTTCATTATTCTTGTTTTCTTGTTTTGCTTGCGAGTCGTCGAATGAACACGGAGGTTGGCATTTTCGTGCGTTTCTTCCAAATCGGTTGTGATAGTAGCAGTTGCGCGACGACTGTTCGGAGCGTTGATAACGTGAGCGAGACGGCGAACGTGTGTTAGAGCGAGAGCGCTGCGGACGTCGGTCGTAGCGTGAACGTCCGTGTTGATAAGGCGGTCTTGAGCGTAGGGAAGCAACTTCGAGTGACAATCTTTGGATTTCTTCGATCAGGAATTGAGTATCTTGCGCTTGAGCTTGCGGTGGTGCTTGAACTTGACGTGATGAGGCGTGGCTTGATGGTTTTTGTGAAATCGCGCTGATCTCTTGTGTCTGCTCCAGCATTTTGTCGGCGAGAAGTGCGAGTTCGTCCAGAGCGGCGGTTTTGCTGATGGTGTCGCTGACGACGAGTACCGATCTCACGTGGGCAGGTAGGTGGTTCATCCACATGAGACGGAGAGTTGACTCGGGCACTTTTTCGCGAGCAAGGTCTCGCATACGACGAAGTAGTTGAGATGGTTTTTGCTCTCCGAGTTCCATTTCTGAAAGCAGCTTCTGGAACTGTCTTCCTTCGGATTCCTCGTAGACGGAGATTAATCGATTCTTCAGAGCGTCGTAATATTTTTCAGCTGGTGGGTTGTAGAGCAGATCGCTGATTTGTTCGATGTCCTGTTTTTCAAGTTGAGCGATGACCATTTGTGCCAGCTGCGTTTGTCCTTTCTTCAGTTCATGGGTGGCGGCTTCGAACGTGATGAACCATAGCCTTGGTCTGTCGCGCCAAAATGGTGGAACGCGCATGGAAAGTGAGATTCCGGCGACTTCGGTGGGGCTTGACATCGTGGGCTTGGCGGTTGCTTGAGCACAGGGGTCTTCAGTATCTCCTGGCATGACGATTTTCTTGTTGAAGGTTGCTTGTATTCAAACGAGGGTGTCACCACTTTAGCTGATGTCGGCTAAGCTATGTGAGGGAGTTAGTTCCTAGCTTCTATCTTGAGGTTCTTGAAATTAAACTCCGTAGAAGGTGTAAAAATGAATGTATATTTGTAAAAACTAAACCTACTTAAGTACTAAAGGATTGCTTACAACTAGTATATAAAATCAAACGATAAAGTAAAACTTAAATCTATAAACGGTAGAGGGCGCTTGCGAGCTCTCAACAACGGCGCGCGGCGGCGCGTGGGCGGAGCCCGCCCCGCGCCCCGCGCACAGACAAAACAGGCGCGCGCGGCGTCGCTCGATTTAGTAGCCAGTGGTCACCGGAGAGAGTGGATGTATCGACGCGCGCGAAGCGTGGCGCGTCGTATGCACGAGATCTTTATGAAATGTATCTAAGTCGGTTTTTATTCATTATCTCAGTAATTATAAGTAATACATTAAAAGTAATAATGTTACTTTGTGCGCTTACCAATTTTCTAAGATATGAAACCATAAAATTTGAATTATCCCATACCAAAACCGAGTTATATTTTTTTTAGTTTTATAAAACTTTAAACCTTCATAACTCAAAACACATTTTGACCGACTTGGTGACTTTTCGCTCTACGGCGACGATATACACGTGTCTCAGCATTTTTGAAAATTCTATTCCCGAAGGGGTGAAAAGGGGTATGAAGTTGTGTAAAGAAAATCCTTAATTTACGAAGTAAAAATAGCTAAATTTATTATTTAAGCTTATGGATGGAAATCTAACGCAACGTATATGGTTATTGTTAGTATTTTGACTCCTATGGGGGGTGAAATGGGGTAAAAAAACCCAAAAATCGATATGGATGTCGTTATTAGGGTTTTCTAGGATGACGATTGCGAAAATAACATTTATTTTGAAGTCCAATACGGTGGAAATGATTTAACCCCTAAAGGGGTGAAAATGGGGTTCAAATTTTGAATGGAAAAAGGATATAAAATCGAAATTACAACTTTATACTTCGCTGGAGCACGTCTAAAAATGAATAAGCAAACAATTATTTTGTGATTTTGAAAATCAACCCCTTAGGGGGAAATGGGGTAAGTAAACATAAAAAAAATCGATATGGATGTCGTTCTTGAGGTTTTATGGGATGGTGATTGCGAAAATGACATTTATTTTGATGTCCACGGTGGATATGATTTAACCCCTAAAGGGGTGAAAATGGGGTTCAAATTTTGTAAGGAAAAAGAATCTAAAATTGAAATTACAACTTTAAAATTCGTAGGAGCACGTCTAAAAATAAATAGGCAAAAAGATAATTTGTTATTTTGAAAATCATCCCTTGGGGGTAATATGGGTAAGTATTCATAAAAACTGATATGGATGTCGTTATTAGGGTTTTATGGGATGGTGATTGCGAATATGACATTTATTTTGAAGTGCAACGCGGTGGAGATTCAGCTACTAAAAAGGGAAAAAGGGGCTCAAAGTTTTGTTAAGAGGTCGGGGACGGGAGAGGGAGAGGGAGAAGGAGAGGGAGAGGGAGAGGGAGAGGGAGAGGGAGAGGGAGAGGGAGAGGGAGAGGGAGAGGGAGAGGGAGAGGGAGAGGGAGAGGGAGAGGGAGAGGGAGAGGGAGAGGGAGAGGGAGAGGGAGAGGGAGAGGGAGAGGGAGAGGGAGAGGGAGAGGGAGAGGGAGAGGGAGAGGGAGAGGAGAGGGAGAGGGAGAGGGAGAGGGAGAGGGAGAGGGAGAGGGAGAGGGAGAGGGAGAGGGAGAGGGAGAGGGAGAGGGATATATCTGTACCCAATTCTGATTATTGTAAAAAACTAGCTTCCGCCCGCGACTTCGTCCGCGTGCATATTAGAGAAATTCCTTAGGGAACCTACAACCAGGATCCGACCAGCCGTTTTACGTATTTGGCGCGCTTGGTGGGGACCCGCCAAATACGTAAAAACCGGCCAAGTGCGAGTCGGACTCGCGCACGAAGGGTTCCGTACCAAAAAACGGCAAAAAAATCACGTTTGTTGTATGGGAGCCCCCCTTGAATATTTATTTTATTCTGTTTTTAGTATTTGTTGTTATAGCGGCAACAAAAATACATCATCCGTGAAAATTTCAACTGTCTAGCTATCATGGTTCATGAGATATAGCCTGGTGACAGACAGACAGACAGACAGACGGACAGCGGAGGCTTAGTAATAGGGTCCCGTTTTTACCCTTTGGGTACGGAACCCTAAAAAACAGCTGGTCGGATCCTGGTTGTAGGTTCCCTAAGGATTTTCTCTAATATGCACGCGGACGAAGTCGCGGGCGGAAGCTAGTATTGTACAAAGCGAAAAGACTTTCGCTACAACCAACGTTGCACCATAACGTCATGTTTTAAAATAAAAAATATTTATTTATTTTTCGAATTAGTAAATATTTACAAAACAACAGAATTACAAACAAAAATATACTTAATGAAATCCCAAACTATTAATCGACAAAAACTCCTAATACGTAAATCGAAGCGCGCCGAGACGCTCAAACCTACAGTTTAAAGTCGTCTTAACTCCTAAAATAATTATTATTTTTTCTAAATTCGAAAAGCATCCCGAGATATAACCTACCTCCATAAGAAAATCTAGATTTTATGTAAAAATTATCACTATTAAGACTAGATGTTGGGTACATTACGTACTCCAAAAAAATGACCCATTTAGAGCATTTTTTTAAGTTTAAAAGATAAATGTATGACTTATTCAATTTACTTTTTTGGTACATTGTAGGCCTTGTAAATATTTTGACATATCAATGAACTATATTGACTTAGAAATAACGGAAATATCGGCATGTCCCACTTTTACCGAAAACGGGGCCCTATACAGATGCGATCGAAAAAACATTTCCAATGTTAAAATCGCACTTTAACTGAGTCTACCAGTTAATCTGCAGATTAACGGATTCCGTACTTTTAAAGGTAACATATATGTTACCGGCAATGTGTATAATCTGGCATTGTATACAATGCCTAGGCATTGTATACAATTCGGCAAAATTTCGAAATAACCACAAAACCCATCAGCAATATGTTCTGACCAATCAGACTGAATTTGTTATAAACCGTCTCTTAGATTATCCAATCAGCATTCAAGTTTACGATTTTCCGAAACATACTAGGATTTTTACAACGATCCTAAAAATTGCTCGGACGATTGTGAAAACTTATCTTAGATTTCAATTATCCGGTTCTTTACAATCGACCTAAGATTTTAGTAAAGATAAAAGCCCCCCTCGACCCCCCCTCAAACCCCCTTAGCCTCCCTCGAGCCCCCTCGAGCCCCCCGTCCCCGTCCCCGTCCCCGTCCC
>CAKMRQ010000026.1:0-33219 GCA_928269145.1 Agriphila tristella | reverse complement strand
GAAAGGAAAGAACCTTAAATTTTAAAGATAGGCAATTATACTGGTGAAAGTCTTCATTTTGATTTTAAAAATAATAAGAAATTCATTCACAGATTTTTGAAATATCGCTTGCTTTAACAAGGAATCGGACTCACCAAAAACATTATTTTTTTTCGATGCCGATCGAAGAGTTTACTCATAAGGATTCATATACAAAGTTCATAATATGTATATACAAAACCGAGTAAGTAAAACTGAGTAGCTATGAACACCCGTGTGAGAATTTACGAGCATAAATACGTAGCCGCGTGTGTGTGTATGGGTACACGAGTACGCATGCAGAATTGCGTTAGAACTTATGAGTTTTGAGTCATATCGAGTCGTGTCAAGTCACGTCGAGTCCCGCCGTGTCTCATCGAGTCGCGTGGAGAAACGTCGGGTCGCGTCGAGTCGTATTGAGTAGTGCCGAGTCGTGTCGAGTCCGTCGAGTCGCATCGAGTCGGTGAGTCGTGTCGAGTCGCGTCAAGTCACGTCGAGTCCCGCCGAGTCTCATCGAGTCGCGTGGAGAAACGTCGAGTCGCGTCAAATCGTGTTTCTACTCGTGAATTCTCACACAGCTCTATATTATGTACTTAGTTGTACTCGCGAGGATTTGTATATTAACTAATTGAGACTGCCGCTTTTTTATATACAGCTGGGGTCCCAAATCTTTGCAATTCGAAAGGAAAGAACCTTAAATTTTAAAGATAGGCAATTATACTGGTGAAAGTCTTCATTTTGATTTTAAAAATAATAAGAAATTCATTCACAGATTTTTGAAATATCGCTTGCTTTAACAAGGAATCGGACTCACCAAAAACATTATTTTTTTTCGATGCCGATCGAAGAGTTTACTCATAAGGATTCATATGCAAAGTTCATAATATGTATATACAAAACCGAGTAAGTAAAACTGAGTAGCTATGAGGACCCGTGTGAGAATTTACGAGCATAAATACGTAGCCGCGTGTGTGTGTATGGGTACACGAGTACGCATGCAGAATTGCGTTAGTACTTATGAGTTTTGAGTCATATCGAGTCGTGTCAAGTCACGTCGAGTCCCGCCGAGTCTCATCGAGTCGCGTGGAGAAACGTCGGGTCGCGTCGAGTCGTATTGAGTGGTGCCGAGTCGTGTCGAGTCCGTCGAGTCGCATCGAGTCGGTGAGTCGTGTCGAGTCGCGTCAAGTCACGTCGAGTCCCGCCGAGTCTCATCGAGTCGCGTGGAGAAACGTCGAGTCGCGTCAAATCGTGTCTCTACTCGTGAATTCTCACACAGCTCTATATTATGTACTTAGTTGTACTCGCGAGGATTTGTATATTAACTAATTGAGACTGCCGCTTTTTTATATACAGCTGGGGTCCCAAATCTTTGCAATTCGAAAGGAAAGAACCTTAAATTTTAAAGATAGGCAATTATACTGGTGAAAGTCTTCATTTTGATTTTAAAAATAATAAGAAATTCATTCACAGATTTTTGAAATATCGCTTGCTTTAACAAGGAATCGGACTCACCAAAAACATTATTTTTTTTCGATGCCGATCGAAGAGTTTACTCATAAGGATTCATATACAAAGTTCATAATATGTATATACAAAACCGAGTAAGTAAAACTGAGTAGCTATGAGGACCCGTGTGAGAATTTACGAGCATAAATACGTAGCCGCGTGTGTGTGTATGGGTACACGAGTACGCATGCAGAATTGCGTTAGAACTTATGAGTTTTGAGTCATATCGAGTCGTGTCAAGTCACGTCGAGTCCCGCCGAGTCTCATCGAGTCGCGTGGAGAAACGTCGGGTCGCGTCGAGTCGTATTGAGTAGTGCCGAGTCGTGTCGAGTCCGTCGAGTCGCATCGAGTCGGTGAGTCGTGTCGAGTCGCGTCAAGTCACGCCGAGTCTCATCGAGTCGCGTGGAGAAACGTCGGGTTGCGTCGAGTCGTATTGAGTAGTGCCGAGTCGTGTCGAGTCCGTCCAGTGGCATCGAGTCGGTGAGTCGTGTCGAGTCGCGTCAAGTCACGTCGAGTCCCGCCGAGTCTCATCGAGTCGCGTGGAGAAACGTCGGGTCGCATCGAGTCGTATTGAGTAGTGCCGAGTCGTTTTGAGTCCGTCGAGTCGCATCGAGTCGGTGAGTCGTGTCGAGTCGCGTCAAGTCACGCCGAGTCTCATCGAGTCGCGTGGAGAAACGTCGGGTTGCGTCGAGTCGTATTGAGTAGTGCCGAGTCGTGTCGAGTCCGTCCAGTGGCATCGAGTCGGTGAGTCGTGTCGAGTCGCGTCAAGTCACGTCGAGTCCCGCCGAGTCTCATCGAGTCGCGTGGAGAAACGTCGGGTCGCATCGAGTCGTATTGAGTAGTGCCGAGTCGTGTCGAGTCCGTCGAGTCGCATCGAGTCGGTGAGTCGTGTCGAGTCGCGTCAAGTCACGTCGAGTCCCGCCGAGTCTCATCGAGTCGCGTGGAGAAACGTCGAGTCGCGTCAAATCGTGTCTCTACTCGTGAATTCTCACACAGCTCTATATTATGTACTTAGTTGTACTCGCGAGGATTTGTATATTAACTAATTGAGACTGCCGCTTTTTTATATACAGCTGGGGTCCCAAATCTTTGCAATTCGAAAGGAAAGAACCTTAAATTTTAAAGATAGGCGATTATACTGGTGAAAGTATTCATTTTGATTTTAAAAATAATAAGAAATTCATTCACACATTTTTGAAATATTGCTTGCTTTAACAAGGAATCGGACTCAGCAAAAACATTATTTTTTTTCGATGCCGATCGAAGAGTTTACTCATAAGGATTCATATGCAAAGTTCATAATATGTATATACAAAACCGAGTAAGTAAAACTGAGTAGCTATGAGGACCCGTGTGAGAATTTACGAGCATAAATACGTAGCCGCGTGTGTGTGTATGGGTACACGAGTACGCATGCAGAATTGCGTTAGTACTTATGAGTTTTGAGTCATATCGAGTCGTGTCAAGTCACGTCGAGTCCCGCCGAGTCTCATCGAGTCGCGTGGAGAAACGTCGGGTCGCGTCGAGTCGTATTGAGTAGTGCCGAGTCGTGTCGAGTCCGTCGAGTCGCATCGAGTCGGTGAGTCGTGTCGAGTCGCGTCAAGTCACGTCGAGTCCCGCCGAGTCTCATCGAGTCGCGTGGAGAAACGTCGAGTCGCGTCAAATCGTGTCTCTACTCGTGAATTCTCACACGGCTCTATATTATGTACTTAGTTGTACTCGCGAGGATTTGTATATTAACTAATTGAGACTGCCGCTTTTTTATATACAGCTGGGGTCCCAAATCTTTGCAATTCGAAAGGAAAGAACCTTAAATTTTAAAGATAGGCAATTATACTGGTGAAAGTCTTCATTTTGATTTTAAAAATAATAAGATATTCATTCACAGATTTTTGAAATATCGCTTGCTTTAACAAGGAATCGGACTCACCAAAAACATTATTTTTTTTCGATGCCGATCGAAGAGTTTACTCATAAGGATTCATATACAAAGTTCATAATATGTATATACAAAACCGAGTAAGTAAAACTGAGTAGCTATGAGGACCCGTGTGAGAATTTACGAGCATAAATACGTAGCCGCGTGTGTGTGTATGGGTACACGAGTACGCATGCAGAATTGCGTTAGAACTTATGAGTTTTGAGTCATATCGAGTCGTGTCAAGTCACGTCGAGTCCCGCCGAGTCTCATCGAGTCGCGTGGAGAAACGTCGGGTCGCGTCGAGTCGTATTGAGTAGTGCCGAGTCGTGTCGAGTCCGTCGAGTCGCATCGAGTCGGTGAGTCGTGTCGAGTCGCGTCAAGTCACGCCGAGTCTCATCGAGTCGCGTGGAGAAACGTCGGGTTGCGTCGAGTCGTATTGAGTAGTGCCGAGTCGTGTCGAGTCCGTCCAGTGGCATCGAGTCGGTGAGTCGTGTCGAGTCGCGTCAAGTCACGTCGAGTCCCGCCGAGTCTCATCGAGTCGCGTGGAGAAACGTCGAGTCGCGTCAAATCGTGTCTCTACTCGTGAATTCTCACACAGCTCTATATTATGTACTTAGTTGTACTCGCGAGGATTTGTATATTAACTAATTGAGACTGCCGCTTTTTTATATACAGCTGGGGTCCCAAATCTTTGCAATTCGAAAGGAAAGAACCTTAAATTTTAAAGATAGGCAATTATACTGGTGAAAGTCTTCATTTTGATTTTAAAAATAATAAGAAATTCATTCACAGATTTTTGAAATATCGCTTGCTTTAACAAGGAATCGGACTCACCAAAAACATTATTTTTTTTCGATGCCGATCGAAGAGTTTACTCATAAGGATTCATATACAAAGTTCATAATATGTATATACAAAACCGAGTAAGTAAAACTGAGTAGCTATGAGGACCCGTGTGAGAATTTACGAGCATAAATACGTAGCCGCGTGTGTGTGTATGGGTACACGAGTACGCATGCAGAATTGCGTTAGTACTTATGAGTTTTGAGTCATATCGAGTCGTGTCAAGTCACGTCGAGTCCCGCCGAGTCTCATCGAGTCGCGTGGAGAAACGTCGGGTCGCGTCGAGTCGTATTGAGTAGTGCCGAGTCGTGTCGAGTCCGTCGAGTCGCATCGAGTCGGTGAGTCGTGTCGAGTCGCGTCAAGTCACGCCGAGTCTCATCGAGTCGCGTGGAGAAACGTCGGGTTGCGTCGAGTCGTATTGAGTAGTGCCGAGTCGTGTCGAGTCCGTCGAGTCGCATCGAGTCGGTGAGTCGTGTCGAGTCGCGTCAAGTCACGTCGAGTCCCGCCGAGTCTCATCGAGTCGCGTGGAGAAACGTCGAGTCGCGTCAAATCGTGTCTCTACTCGTGAATTCTCACACAGCTCTATATTATGTACTTAGTTGTACTCGCGAGGATTTGTATATTAACTAATTGAGACTGCCGCTTTTTTATATACAGCTGGGGTCCCAAATCTTTGCAATTCGAAAGGAAAGAACCTTAAATTTTAAAGATAGGCAATTATACTGGTGAAAGTCTTCATTTTGATTTTAAAAATAATAAGAAATTCATTCACAGATTTTTGAAATATCGCTTGCTTTAACAAGGAATCGGACTCACCAAAAACATTATTTTTTTTCGATGCCGATCGAAGAGTTTACTCATAAGGATTCATATACAAAGTTCATAATATGTATATACAAAACCGAGTAAGTAAAACTGAGTAGCTATGAGGACCCGTGTGAGAATTTACGAGCATAAATACGTAGCCGCGTGTGTGTGTATGGGTACACGAGTACGCATGCAGAATTGCGTTAGTACTTATGAGTTTTGAGTCATATCGAGTCGTGTCAAGTCACGTCGAGTCCCGCCGAGTCTCATCGAGTCGCGTGGAGAAACGTCGGGTCGCGTCGAGTCGTATTGAGTAGTGCCGAGTCGTGTCGAGTCCGTCGAGTCGCATCGAGTCGGTGAGTCGTGTCGAGTCGCGTCAAGTCACGTCGAGTCCCGCCGAGTCTCATCGAGTCGCGTGGAGAAACGTCGAGTCGCGTCAAATCGTGTCTCTACTCGTGAATTCTCACACAGCTCTATATTATGTACTTAGTTGTACTCGCGAGGATTTGTATATTAACTAATTGAGACTGCCGCTTTTTTATATACAGCTGGGGTCCCAAATCTTTGCAATTCGAAAGGAAAGAACCTTAAATTTTAAAGATAGGCAATTATACTGGTGAAAGTCTTCATTTTGATTTTAAAAATAATAAGAAATTCATTCACAGATTTTTGAAATATCGCTTGCTTTAACAAGGAATCGGACTCACCAAAAACATTATTTTTTTTCGATGCCGATCGAAGAGTTTACTCATAAGGATTCATATACAAAGTTCATAATATGTATATACAAAACCGAGTAAGTAAAACTGAGTAGCTATGAGGACCCGTGTGAGAATTTACGAGCATAAATACGTAGCCGCGTGTGTGTGTATGGGTACACGAGTACGCATGCAGAATTGCGTTAGTACTTATGAGTTTTGAGTCATATCGAGTCGTGTCAAGTCACGTCGAGTCCCGCCGAGTCTCATCGAGTCGCGTGGAGAAACGTCGGGTCGCGTCGAGTCGTATTGAGTAGTGCCGAGTCGTGTCGAGTCCGTCGAGTCGCATCGAGTCGGTGAGTCGTGTCGAGTCGCGTCAAGTCACGCCGAGTCTCATCGAGTCGCGTGGAGAAACGTCGGGTTGCGTCGAGTCGTATTGAGTAGTGCCGAGTCGTGTCGAGTCCGTCCAGTGGCATCGAGTCGGTGAGTCGTGTCGAGTCGCGTCAAGTCACGTCGAGTCCCGCCGAGTCTCATCGAGTCGCGTGGAGAAACGTCGAGTCGCGTCAAATCGTGTCTCTACTCGTGAATTCTCACACAGCTCTATATTATGTACTTAGTTGTACTCGCGAGGATTTGTATATTAACTAATTGAGACTGCCGCTTTTTTATATACAGCTGGGGTCCCAAATCTTTGCAATTCGAAAGGAAAGAACCTTAAATTTTAAAGATAGGCAATTATACTGGTGAAAGTCTTCATTTTGATTTTAAAAATAATAAGAAATTCATTCACAGATTTTTGAAATATCGCTTGCTTTAACAAGGAATCGGACTCACCAAAAACATTATTTTTTTTCGATGCCGATCGAAGAGTTTACTCATAAGGATTCATATACAAAGTTCATAATATGTATATACAAAACCGAGTAAGTAAAACTGAGTAGCTATGAGGACCCGTGTGAGAATTTACGAGCATAAATACGTAGCCGCGTGTGTGTGTATGGGTACACGAGTACGCATGCAGAATTGCGTTAGTACTTATGAGTTTTGAGTCATATCGAGTCGTGTCAAGTCACGTCGAGTCCCGCCGAGTCTCATCGAGTCGCGTGGAGAAACGTCGGGTCGCGTCGAGTCGTATTGAGTAGTGCCGAGTCGTGTCGAGTCCGTCGAGTCGCATCGAGTCGGTGAGTCGTGTCGAGTCGCGTCAAGTCACGCCGAGTCTCATCGAGTCGCGTGGAGAAACGTCGGGTTGCGTCGAGTCGTATTGAGTAGTGCCGAGTCGTGTCGAGTCCGTCGAGTCGCATCGAGTCGGTGAGTCGTGTCGAGTCGCGTCAAGTCACGTCGAGTCCCGCCGAGTCTCATCGAGTCGCGTGGAGAAACGTCGAGTCGCGTCAAATCGTGTCTCTACTCGTGAATTCTCACACAGCTCTATATTATGTACTTAGTTGTACTCGCGAGGATTTGTATATTAACTAATTGAGACTGCCGCTTTTTTATATACAGCTGGGGTCCCAAATCTTTGCAATTCGAAAGGAAAGAACCTTAAATTTTAAAGATAGGCAATTATACTGGTGAAAGTCTTCATTTTGATTTTAAAAATAATAAGAAATTCATTCACAGATTTTTGAAATATCGCTTGCTTTAACAAGGAATCGGACTCACCAAAAACATTATTTTTTTTCGATGCCGATCGAAGAGTTTACTCATAAGGATTCATATACAAAGTTCATAATATGTATATACAAAACCGAGTAAGTAAAACTGAGTAGCTATGAGGACCCGTGTGAGAATTTACGAGCATAAATACGTAGCCGCGTGTGTGTGTATGGGTACACGAGTACGCATGCAGAATTGCGTTAGTACTTATGAGTTTTGAGTCATATCGAGTCGTGTCAAGTCACGTCGAGTCCCGCCGAGTCTCATCGAGTCGCGTGGAGAAACGTCGGGTCGCGTCGAGTCGTATTGAGTAGTGCCGAGTCGTGTCAAGTCCGTCGAGTCGCATCGAGTCGGTGAGTCGTGTCGAGTCGCGTCAAGTCACGTCGAGTCCCGCCGAGTCTCATCGAGTCGCTCGGAGAAACGTCGAGTCGCGTCAAATCGTGTCTCTACTCGTGAATTCTCACACAGCTCTATATTATGTACTTAGTTGTACTCGCGAGGATTTGTATATTAACTAATTGAGACTGCCGCTTTTTTATATACAGCTGGGGTCCCAAATCTTTGCAATTCGAAAGGAAAGAACCTTAAATTTTAAAGATAGGCAATTATACTGGTGAAAGTCTTCATTTTGATTTTAAAAATAATAAGAAATTCATTCACAGATTTTTGAAATATCGCTTGCTTTAACAAGGAATCGGACTCACCAAAAACATTATTTTTTTTCGATGCCGATCGAAGAGTTTACTCATAAGGATTCATATACAAAGTTCATAATATGTATATACAAAACCGAGTAAGTAAAACTGAGTAGCTATGAGGACCCGTGTGAGAATTTACGAGCATAAATACGTAGCCGCGTGTGTGTGTATGGGTACACGAGTACGCATGCAGAATTGCGTTAGAACTTATGAGTTTTGAGTCATATCGAGTCGTGTCAAGTCACGTCGAGTCCCGCCGAGTCTCATCGAGTCGCGTGGAGAAACGTCGGGTCGCGTCGAGTCGTATTGAGTAGTGCCGAGTCGTGTCGAGTCCGTCGAGTCGCATCGAGTCGGTGAGTCGTGTCGAGTCGCGTCAAGTCACGTCGAGTCCCGCCGAGTCTCATCGAGTCGCGTGGAGAAACGTCGAGTCGCGTCAAATCGTGTTTCTACTCGTGAATTCTCACACAGCTCTATATTATGTACTTAGTTGTACTCGCGAGGATTTGTATATTAACTAATTGAGACTGCCGCTTTTTTATATACAGCTGGGGTCCCAAATCTTTGCAATTCGAAAGGAAAGAACCTTAAATTTTAAAGATAGGCAATTATACTGGTGAAAGTCTTCATTTTGATTTTAAAAATAATAAGAAATTCATTCACAGATTTTTGAAATATCGCTTGCTTTAACAAGGAATCGGACTCACCAAAAACATTATTTTTTTTCGATGCCGATCGAAGAGTTTACTCATAAGGATTCATATACAAAGTTCATAATATGTATATACAAAACCGAGTAAGTAAAACTGAGTAGCTATGAGGACCCGTGTGAGAATTTACGAGCATAAATACGTAGCCGCGTGTGTGTGTATGGGTACACGAGTACGCATGCAGAATTGCGTTAGTACTTATGAGTTTTGAGTCATATCGAGTCGTGTCAAGTCACGTCGAGTCCCGCCGAGTCTCATCGAGTCGCGTGGAGAAACGTCGGGTCGCGTCGAGTCGTATTGAGTAGTGACGAGTCGTGTCGAGTCCGTCGAGTCGCATAGAGTCGGTGAGTCTTGTCGAGTCGCGTCAAGTCACGTCGAGTCCCGCCGAGTCTCATCGAGTCGCGTGGAGAAACGTCGAGTCGCGTCAAATCGTGTCTCTACTCGTGAATTCTCACACAGCTCTATATTATGTACTTAGTTGTACTCGCGAGGATTTGTATATTAACTAATTGAGACTGCCGCTTTTTTATATACAGCTGGGGTCCCAAATCTTTGCAATTCGAAAGGAAAGAACCTTAAATTTTAAAGATAGGCAATTATACTGGTGAAAGTCTTCATTTTGATTTTAAAAATAATAAGAAATTCATTCACAGATTTTTGAAATATCGCTTGCTTTAACAAGGAATCGGACTCACCAAAAACATTATTTTTTTTCGATGCCGATCGAAGAGTTTACTCATAAGGATTCATATACAAAGTTCATAATATGTATATACAAAACCGAGTAAGTAAAACTGAGTAGCTATGAGGACCCGTGTGAGAATTTACGAGCATAAATACGTAGCCGCGTGTGTGTGTATGGGTACACGAGTACGCATGCAGAATTGCGTTAGTACTTATGAGTTTTGAGTCATATCGAGTCGTGTCAAGTCACGTCGAGTCCCGCCGAGTCTCATCGAGTCGCGTGGAGAAACGTCGGGTCGCGTCGAGTCGTATTGAGTAGTGCCGAGTCGTGTCGAGTCCGTCGAGTCGCATCGAGTCGGTGAGTCGTGTCGAGTCGCGTCAAGTCACGCCGAGTCTCATCGAGTCGCGTGGAGAAACGTCGGGTTGCGTCGAGTCGTATTGAGTAGTGCCGAGTCGTGTCGAGTCCGTCCAGTGGCATCGAGTCGGTGAGTCGTGTCGAGTCGCGTCAAGTCACGTCGAGTCCCGCCGAGTCTCATCGAGTCGCGTGGAGAAACGTCGGGTCGCATCGAGTCGTATTGAGTAGTGCCGAGTCGTTTTGAGTCCGTCGAGTCGCATCGAGTCGGTGAGTCGTGTCGAGTCGCGTCAAGTCACGCCGAGTCTCATCGAGTCGCGTGGAGAAACGTCGGGTTGCGTCGAGTCGTATTGAGTAGTGCCGAGTCGTGTCGAGTCCGTCCAGTGGCATCGAGTCGGTGAGTCGTGTCGAGTCGCGTCAAGTCACGTCGAGTCCCGCCGAGTCTCATCGAGTCGCGTGGAGAAACGTCGGGTCGCATCGAGTCGTATTGAGTAGTGCCGAGTCGTGTCGAGTCCGTCGAGTCGCATCGAGTCGGTGAGTCGTGTCGAGTCGCGTCAAGTCACGTCGAGTCCCGCCGAGTCTCATCGAGTCGCGTGGAGAAACGTCGAGTCGCGTCAAATCGTGTCTCTACTCGTGAATTCTCACACAGCTCTATATTATGTACTTAGTTGTACTCGCGAGGATTTGTATATTAACTAATTGAGACTGCCGCTTTTTTATATACAGCTGGGGTCCCAAATCTTTGCAATTCGAAAGGAAAGAACCTTAAATTTTAAAGATAGGCGATTATACTGGTGAAAGTATTCATTTTGATTTTAAAAATAATAAGAAATTCATTCACACATTTTTGAAATATTGCTTGCTTTAACAAGGAATCGGACTCAGCAAAAACATTATTTTTTTTCGATGCCGATCGAAGAGTTTACTCATAAGGATTCATATGCAAAGTTCATAATATGTATATACAAAACCGAGTAAGTAAAACTGAGTAGCTATGAGGACCCGTGTGAGAATTTACGAGCATAAATACGTAGCCGCGTGTGTGTGTATGGGTACACGAGTACGCATGCAGAATTGCGTTAGAACTTATGAGTTTTGAGTCATATCGAGTCGTGTCAAGTCACGTCGAGTCCCGCCGAGTCTCATCGAGTCGCGTGGAGAAACGTCGGGTCGCGTCGAGTCGTATTGAGTAGTGCCGAGTCGTGTCGAGTCCGTCGAGTCGCATCGAGTCGGTGAGTCGTGTCGAGTCGCGTCAAGTCACGCCGAGTCTCATCGAGTCGCGTGGAGAAACGTCGGGTTGCGTCGAGTCGTATTGAGTAGTGCCGAGTCGTGTCGAGTCCGTCCAGTGGCATCGAGTCGGTGAGTCGTGTCGAGTCGCGTCAAGTCACGTCGAGTCCCGCCGAGTCTCATCGAGTCGCGTGGAGAAACGTCGGGTCGCATCGAGTCGTGTTGAGTAGTGCCGAGTCGTTTTGAGTCCGTCGAGTCGCATCGAGTCGGTGAGTCGTGTCGAGTCGCGTCAAGTCACGCCGAGTCTCATCGAGTCGCGTGGAGAAACGTCGGGTTGCGTCGAGTCGTATTGAGTAGTGCCGAGTCGTGTCGAGTCCGTCCAGTGGCATCGAGTCGGTGAGTCGTGTCGAGTCGCGTCAAGTCACGTCGAGTCCCGCCGAGTCTCATCGAGTCGCGTGGAGAAACGTCGGGTCGCATCGAGTCGTATTGAGTAGTGCCGAGTCGTGTCGAGTCCGTCGAGTCGCATCGAGTCGGTGAGTCGTGTCGAGTCGCGTCAAGTCACGTCGAGTCCCGCCGAGTCTCATCGAGTCGCGTGGAGAAACGTCGAGTCGCGTCAAATCGTGTCTCTACTCGTGAATTCTCACACAGCTCTATATTATGTACTTAGTTGTACTCGCGAGGATTTGTATATTAACTAATTGAGACTGCCGCTTTTTTATATACAGCTGGGGTCCCAAATCTTTGCAATTCGAAAGGAAAGAACCTTAAATTTTAAAGATAGGCGATTATACTGGTGAAAGTATTCATTTTGATTTTAAAAATAATAAGAAATTCATTCACACATTTTTGAAATATTGCTTGCTTTAACAAGGAATCGGACTCAGCAAAAACATTATTTTTTTTCGATGCCGATCGAAGAGTTTACTCATAAGGATTCATATACAAAGTTCATAATATGTATATACAAAACCGAGTAAGTAAAACTGAGTAGCTATGAGGACCCGTGTGAGAATTTACGAGCATAAATACGTAGCCGCGTGTGTGTGTATGGGTACACGAGTACGCATGCAGAATTGCGTTAGTACTTATGAGTTTTGAGTCATATCGAGTCGTGTCAAGTCACGTCGAGTCCCGCCGAGTCTCATCGAGTCGCGTGGAGAAACGTCGGGTCGCGTCGAGTCGTATTGAGTGGTGCCGAGTCGTGTCAAGTCCGTCGAGTCGCATCGAGTCGGTGAGTCGTGTCGAGTCGCGTCAAGTCACGTCGAGTCCCGCCGAGTCTCATCGAGTCGCGTGGAGAAACGTCGAGTCGCGTCAAATCGTGTCTCTACTCGTGAATTCTCACACAGCTCTATATTATGTACTTAGTTGTACTCGCGAGGATTTGTATATTAACTAATTGAGACTGCCGCTTTTTTATATACAGCTGGGGTCCCAAATCTTTGCAATTCGAAAGGAAAGAACCTTAAATTTTAAAGATAGGCAATTATACTGGTGAAAGTCTTCATTTTGATTTTAAAAATAATAAGATATTCATTCACAGATTTTTGAAATATCGCTTGCTTTAACAAGGAATCGGACTCAGCAAAAACATTATTTTTTTTCGATGCCGATCGAAGAGTTTACTCATAAGGATTCATATGCAAAGTTCATAATATGTATATACAAAACCGAGTAAGTAAAACTGAGTAGCTATGAGGACCCGTGTGAGAATTTACGAGCATAAATACGTAGCCGCGTGTGTGTGTATGGGTACACGAGTACGCATGCAGAATTGCGTTAGTACTTATGAGTTTTGAGTCATATCGAGTCGTGTCAAGTCACGTCGAGTCCCGCCGAGTCTCATCGAGTCGCGTGGAGAAACGTCGGGTCGCGTCGAGTCGTATTGAGTAGAGCCGAGTCGTGTCGAGTCCGTCGAGTCGCATCGAGTCGGTGAGTCGTGTCGAGTCGCGTCAAGTCACGCCGAGTCTCATCGAGTCGCGTGGAGAAACGTCGGGTTGCGTCGAGTCGTATTGAGTAGTGCCGAGTCGTGTCGAGTCCGTCCAGTGGCATCGAGTCGGTGAGTCGTGTCGAGTCGCGTCAAGTCACGTCGAGTCCCGCCGAGTCTCATCGAGTCGCGTGGAGAAACGTCGAGTCGCGTCAAATCGTGTCTCTACTCGTGAATTCTCACACAGCTCTATATTATGTACTTAGTTGTACTCGCGAGGATTTGTATATTAACTAATTGAGACTGCCGCTTTTTTATATACAGCTGGGGTCCCAAATCTTTGCAATTCGAAAGGAAAGAACCTTAAATTTTAAAGATAGGCAATTATACTGGTGAAAGTCTTCATTTTGATTTTAAAAATAATAAGAAATTCATTCACAGATTTTTGAAATATCGCTTGCTTTAACAAGGAATCGGACTCAGCAAAAACATTATTTTTTTTCGATGCCGATCGAAGAGTTTACTCATAAGGATTCATATGCAAAGTTCATAATATGTATATACAAAACCGAGTAAGTAAAACTGAGTAGCTATGAGGACCCGTGTGAGAATTTACGAGCATAAATACGTAGCCGCGTGTGTGTGTATGGGTACACGAGTACGCATGCAGAATTGCGTTAGTACTTATGAGTTTTGAGTCATATCGAGTCGTGTCAAGTCACGTCGAGTCCCGCCGAGTCTCATCGAGTCGCGTGGAGAAACGTCGGGTCGCGTCGAGTCGTATTGAGTAGTGCCGAGTCGTGTCGAGTCCGTCGAGTCGCATCGAGTCGGTGAGTCGTGTCGAGTCGCGTCAAGTCACGCCGAGTCTCATCGAGTCGCGTGGAGAAACGTCGGGTTGCTTCGAGTCGTATTGAGTAGTGCCGAGTCGTGTCGAGTCCGTCGAGTCGCATCGAGTCGGTGAGTCGTGTCGAGTCGCGTCAAGTCACGTCGAGTCCCGCCGAGTCTCATCGAGTCGCGTGGAGAAACGTCGAGTCGCGTCAAATCGTGTCTCTTCTCGTGAATTCTCACACAGCTCTATATTATGTACTTAGTTGTACTCGCGAGGATTTGTATATTAACTAATTGAGACTGCCGCTTTTTTATATACAGCTGGGGTCCCAAATCTTTGCAATTCGAAAGGAAAGAACCTTAAATTTTAAAGATAGGCAATTATACTGGTGAAAGTCTTCATTTTGATTTTAAAAATAATAAGAAATTCATTCACAGATTTTTGAAATATCGCTTGCTTTAACAAGGAATCGGACTCACCAAAAACATTATTTTTTTTCGATGCCGATCGAAGAGTTTACTCATAAGGATTCATATGCAAAGTTCATAATATGTATATACAAAACCGAGTAAGTAAAACTGAGTAGCTATGAGGACCCGTGTGAGAATTTACGAGCATAAATACGTAGCCGCGTGTGTGTGTATGGGTACACGAGTACGCATGCAGAATTGCGTTAGTACTTATGAGTTTTGAGTCATATCGAGTCGTGTCAAGTCACGTCGAGTCCCGCCGAGTCTCATCGAGTCGCGTGGAGAAACGTCGGGTCGCGTCGAGTCGTATTGAGTAGTGCCGAGTCGTGTCGAGTCCGTCGAGTCGCATCGAGTCGGTGAGTCGTGTCGAGTCGCGTCAAGTCACGTCGAGTCCCGCCGAGTCTCATCGAGTCGCGTGGAGAAACGTCGAGTCGCGTCAAATCGTGTCTCTACTCGTGAATTCTCACACAGCTCTATATTATGTACTTAGTTGTACTCGCGAGGATTTGTATATTAACTAATTGAGACTGCAGCTTTTTTATATACAGCTGGGGTCCCAAATCTTTGCAATTCGAAAGGAAAGAACCTTAAATTTTAAAGATAGGCAATTATACTGGTGAAAGTCTTCATTTTGATTTTAAAAATAATAAGAAATTCATTCACAGATTTTTGAAATATCGCTTGCTTTAACAAGGAATCGGACTCACCAAAAACATTATTTTTTTTCGATGCCGATCGAAGAGTTTACTCATAAGGATTCATATACAAAGTTCATAATATGTATATACAAAACCGAGTAAGTAAAACTGAGTAGCTATGAGGACCCGTGTGAGAATTTACGAGCATAAATACGTAGCCGCGTGTGTGTGTATGGGTACACGAGTACGCATGCAGAATTGCGTTAGTACTTATGAGTTTTGAGTCATATCGAGTCGTGTCAAGTCACGTCGAGTCCCGCCGAGTCTCATCGAGTCGCGTGGAGAAACGTCGGGTCGCGTCGAGTCGTATTGAGTAGTGCCGAGTCGTGTCGAGTCCGTCGAGTCGCATCGAGTCGGTGAGTCGTGTCGAGTCGCGTCAAGTCACGTCGAGTCCCGCCGAGTCTCATCGAGTCGCGTGGAGAAACGTCGAGTCGCGTCAAATCGTGTTTCTACTCGTGAATTCTCACACAGCTCTATATTATGTACTTAGTTGTACTCGCGAGGATTTGTATATTAACTAATTGAGACTGCCGCTTTTTTATATACAGCTGGGGTCCCAAATCTTTGCAATTCGAAAGGAAAGAACCTTAAATTTTAAAGATAGGCAATTATACTGGTGAAAGTCTTCATTTTGATTTTAAAAATAATAAGAAATTCATTCACAGATTTTTGAAATATCGCTTGCTTTAACAAGGAATCGGACTCACCAAAAACATTATTTTTTTTCGATGCCGATCGAAGAGTTTACTCATAAGGATTCATATACAAAGTTCATAATATGTATATACAAAACCGAGTAAGTAAAACTGAGTAGCTATGAGGACCCGTGTGAGAATTTACGAGCATAAATACGTAGCCGCGTGTGTGTGTATGGGTACACGAGTACGCATGCAGAATTGCGTTAGTACTTATGAGTTTTGAGTCATATCGAGTCGTGTCAAGTCACGTCGAGTCCCGCCGAGTCTCATCGAGTCGCGTGGAGAAACGTCGGGTCGCGTCGAGTCGTATTGAGTGGTGCCGAGTCGTGTCAAGTCCGTCGAGTCGCATCGAGTCGGTGAGTCGTGTCGAGTCGCGTCAAGTCACGTCGAGTCCCGCCGAGTCTCATCGAGTCGCTCGGAGAAACGTCGAGTCGCGTCAAATCGTGTCTCTACTCGTGAATTCTCACACAGCTCTATATTATGTACTTAGTTGTACTCGCGAGGATTTGTATATTAACTAATTGAGACTGCCGCTTTTTTATATACAGCTGGGGTCCCAAATCTTTGCAATTCGAAAGGAAAGAACCTTAAATTTTAAAGATAGGCAATTATACTGGTGAAAGTCTTCATTTTGATTTTAAAAATAATAAGAAATTCATTCACAGATTTTTGAAATATCGCTTGCTTTAACAAGGAATCGGACTCACCAAAAACATTATTTTTTTTCGATGCCGATCGAAGAGTTTACTCATAAGGATTCATATACAAAGTTCATAATATGTATATACAAAACCGAGTAAGTAAAACTGAGTAGCTATGAGGACCCGTGTGAGAATTTACGAGCATAAATACGTAGCCGCGTGTGTGTGTATGGGTACACGAGTACGCATGCAGAATTGCGTTAGAACTTATGAGTTTTGAGTCATATCGAGTCGTGTCAAGTCACGTCGAGTCCCGCCGAGTCTCATCGAGTCGCGTGGAGAAACGTCGGGTCGCGTCGAGTCGTATTGAGTAGTGCCGAGTCGTGTCGAGTCCGTCGAGTCGCATCGAGTCGGTGAGTCGTGTCGAGTCGCGTCAAGTCACGCCGAGTCTCATCGAGTCGCGTGGAGAAACGTCGGGTTGCGTCGAGTCGTATTGAGTAGTGCCGAGTCGTGTCGAGTCCGTCCAGTGGCATCGAGTCGGTGAGTCGTGTCGAGTCGCGTCAAGTCACGTCGAGTCCCGCCGAGTCTCATCGAGTCGCGTGGAGAAACGTCGGGTCGCATCGAGTCGTATTGAGTAGTGCCGAGTCGTTTTGAGTCCGTCGAGTCGCATCGAGTCGGTGAGTCGTGTCGAGTCGCGTCAAGTCACGCCGAGTCTCATCGAGTCGCGTGGAGAAACGTCGGGTTGCGTCGAGTCGTATTGAGTAGTGCCGAGTCGTGTCGAGTCCGTCCAGTGGCATCGAGTCGGTGAGTCGTGTCGAGTCGCGTCAAGTCACGTCGAGTCCCGCCGAGTCTCATCGAGTCGCGTGGAGAAACGTCGGGTCGCATCGAGTCGTATTGAGTAGTGCCGAGTCGTGTCGAGTCCGTCGAGTCGCATCGAGTCGGTGAGTCGTGTCGAGTCGCGTCAAGTCACGTCGAGTCCCGCCGAGTCTCATCGAGTCGCGTGGAGAAACGTCGAGTCGCGTCAAATCGTGTCTCTACTCGTGAATTCTCACACAGCTCTATATTATGTACTTAGTTGTACTCGCGAGGATTTGTATATTAACTAATTGAGACTGCCGCTTTTTTATATACAGCTGGGGTCCCAAATCTTTGCAATTCGAAAGGAAAGAACCTTAAATTTTAAAGATAGGCGATTATACTGGTGAAAGTATTCATTTTGATTTTAAAAATAATAAGAAATTCATTCACACATTTTTGAAATATTGCTTGCTTTAACAAGGAATCGGACTCAGCAAAAACATTATTTTTTTTCGATGCCGATCGAAGAGTTTACTCATAAGGATTCATATACAAAGTTCATAATATGTATATACAAAACCGAGTAAGTAAAACTGAGTAGCTATGAGGACCCGTGTGAGAATTTACGAGCATAAATACGTAGCCGCGTGTGTGTGTATGGGTACACGAGTACGCATGCAGAATTGCGTTAGTACTTATGAGTTTTGAGTCATATCGAGTCGTGTCAAGTCACGTCGAGTCCCGCCGAGTCTCATCGAGTCGCGTGGAGAAACGTCGGGTCGCGTCGAGTCGTATTGAGTAGTGCCGAGTCGTGTCGAGTCCGTCGAGTCGCATCGAGTCGGTGAGTCGTGTCGAGTCGCGTCAAGTCACGTCGAGTCCCGCCGAGTCTCATCGAGTCGCTCGGAGAAACGTCGAGTCGCGTCAAATCGTGTCTCTACTCGTGAATTCTCACACGGCTCTATATAATGTACTTAGTTGTACTCGCGAGGATTTGTATATTAACTAATTGAGACTGCCGCTTTTTTATATACAGCTGGGGTCCCAAATCTTTGCAATTCGAAAGGAAAGAACCTTAAATTTTAAAGATAGGCAATTATACTGGTGAAAGTCTTCATTTTGATTTTAAAAATAATAAGATATTCATTCACAGATTTTTGAAATATCGCTTGCTTTAACAAGGAATCGGACTCAGCAAAAACATTATTTTTTTTCGATGCCGATCGAAGAGTTTACTCATAAGGATTCATATGCAAAGTTCATAATATGTATATACAAAACCGAGTAAGTAAAACTGAGTAGCTATGAGGACCCGTGTGAGAATTTACGAGCATAAATACGTAGCCGCGTGTGTGTGTATGGGTACACGAGTACGCATGCAGAATTGCGTTAGTACTTATGAGTTTTGAGTCATATCGAGTCGTGTCAAGTCACGTCGAGTCCCGCCGAGTCTCATCGAGTCGCGTGGAGAAACGTTGGGTCGCGTCGAGTCGTATTGAGTAGTGCCGAGTCGTGTCGAGTCCGTCGAGTCGCATCGAGTCGGTGAGTCGTGTCGAGTCGCGTCAAGTCACGCCGAGTCTCATCGAGTCGCGTGGAGAAACGTCGGGTTGCGTCGAGTCGTATTGAGTAGTGCCGAGTCGTGTCGAGTCCGTCCAGTGGCATCGAGTCGGTGAGTCGTGTCGAGTCGCGTCAAGTCACGTCGAGTCCCGCCGAGTCTCATCGAGTCGCGTGGAGAAACGTCGAGTCGCGTCAAATCGTGTCTCTACTCGTGAATTCTCACACGGCTCTATATTATGTACTTAGTTGTACTCGCGAGGATTTGTATATTAACTAATTGAGACTGCCGCTTTTTTATATACAGCTGGGGTCCCAAATCTTTGCAATTCGAAAGGAAAGAACCTTAAATTTTAAAGATAGGCAATTATACTGGTGAAAGTCTTCATTTTGATTTTAAAAATAATAAGAAATTCATTCACAGATTTTTGAAATATCGCTTGCTTTAACAAGGAATCGGACTCACCAAAAACATTATTTTTTTTCGATGCCGATCGAAGAGTTTACTCATAAGGATTCATATACAAAGTTCATAATATGTATATACAAAACCGAGTAAGTAAAACTGAGTAGCTATGAGGACCCGTGTGAGAATTTACGAGCATAAATACGTAGCCGCGTGTGTGTGTATGGGTACACGAGTACGCATGCAGAATTGCGTTAGAACTTATGAGTTTTGAGTCATATCGAGTCGTGTCAAGTCACGTCGAGTCCCGCCGAGTCTCATCGAGTCGCGTGGAGAAACGTCGGGTCGCGTCGAGTCGTATTGAGTAGTGCCGAGTCGTGTCGAGTCCGTCGAGTCGCATCGAGTCGGTGAGTCGTGTCGAGTCGCGTCAAGTCACGCCGAGTCTCATCGAGTCGCGTGGAGAAACGTCGGGTTGCGTCGAGTCGTATTGAGTAGTGCCGAGTCGTGTCGAGTCCGTCCAGTGGCATCGAGTCGGTGAGTCGTGTCGAGTCGCGTCAAGTCACGTCGAGTCCCGCCGAGTCTCATCGAGTCGCGTGGAGAAACGTCGGGTCGCATCGAGTCGTATTGAGTAGTGCCGAGTCGTTTTGAGTCCGTCGAGTCGCATCGAGTCGGTGAGTCGTGTCGAGTCGCGTCAAGTCACGCCGAGTCTCATCGAGTCGCGTGGAGAAACGTCGGGTTGCGTCGAGTCGTATTGAGTAGTGCCGAGTCGTGTCGAGTCCGTCCAGTGGCATCGAGTCGGTGAGTCGTGTCGAGTCGCGTCAAGTCACGTCGAGTCCCGCCGAGTCTCATCGAGTCGCGTGGAGAAACGTCGGGTCGCATCGAGTCGTATTGAGTAGTGCCGAGTCGTGTCGAGTCCGTCGAGTCGCATCGAGTCGGTGAGTCGTGTCGAGTCGCGTCAAGTCACGTCGAGTCCCGCCGAGTCTCATCGAGTCGCGTGGAGAAACGTCGAGTCGCGTCAAATCGTGTCTCTACTCGTGAATTCTCACACAGCTCTATATTATGTACTTAGTTGTACTCGCGAGGATTTGTATATTAACTAATTGAGACTGCCGCTTTTTTATATACAGCTGGGGTCCCAAATCTTTGCAATTCGAAAGGAAAGAACCTTAAATTTTAAAGATAGGCGATTATACTGGTGAAAGTATTCATTTTGATTTTAAAAATAATAAGAAATTCATTCACACATTTTTGAAATATTGCTTGCTTTAACAAGGAATCGGACTCAGCAAAAACATTATTTTTTTTCGATGCCGATCGAAGAGTTTACTCATAAGGATTCATATACAAAGTTCATAATATGTATATACAAAACCGAGTAAGTAAAACTGAGTAGCTATGAGGACCCGTGTGAGAATTTACGAGCATAAATACGTAGCCGCGTGTGTGTGTATGGGTACACGAGTACGCATGCAGAATTGCGTTAGTACTTATGAGTTTTGAGTCATATCGAGTCGTGTCAAGTCACGTCGAGTCCCGCCGAGTCTCATCGAGTCGCGTGGAGAAACGTCGGGTCGCGTCGAGTCGTATTGAGTAGTGCCGAGTCGTGTCGAGTCCGTCGAGTCGCATCGAGTCGGTGAGTCGTGTCGAGTCGCGTCAAGTCACGTCGAGTCCCGCCGAGTCTCATCGAGTCGCGTGGAGAAACGTCGAGTCGCGTCAAATCGTGTCTCTACTCGTGAATTCTCACACAGCTCTATATTATGTACTTAGTTGTACTCGCGAGGATTTGTATATTAACTAATTGAGACTGCCGCTTTTTTATATACAGCTGGGGTCCCAAATCTTTGCAATTCGAAAGGAAAGAACCTTAAATTTTAAAGATAGGCAATTATACTGGTGAAAGTCTTCATTTTGATTTTAAAAATAATAAGATATTCATTCACAGATTTTTGAAATATCGCTTGCTTTAACAAGGAATCGGACTCACCAAAAACATTATTTTTTTTCGATGCCGATCGAAGAGTTTACTCATAAGGATTCATATACAAAGTTCATAATATGTATATACAAAACCGAGTAAGTAAAACTGAGTAGCTATGAGGACCCGTGTGAGAATTTACGAGCATAAATACGTAGCCGCGTGTGTGTGTATGGGTACACGAGTACGCATGCAGAATTGCGTTAGAACTTATGAGTTTTGAGTCATATCGAGTCGTGTCAAGTCACGTCAAGTCCCGCCGAGTCTCATCGAGTCGCGTGGAGAAACGTCGGGTCGCGTCGAGTCGTATTGAGTAGTGCCGAGTCGTGTCGAGTCCGTCGAGTCGCATCGAGTCGGTGAGTCGTGTCGAGTCGCGTCAAGTCACGCCGAGTCTCATCGAGTCGCGTGGAGAAACGTCGGGTTGCGTCGAGTCGTATTGAGTAGTGCCGAGTCGTGTCGAGTCCGTCCAGTGGCATCGAGTCGGTGAGTCGTGTCGAGTCGCGTCAAGTCACGTCGAGTCCCGCCGAGTCTCATCGAGTCGCGTGGAGAAACGTCGGGTCGCATCGAGTCGTATTGAGTAGTGCCGAGTCGTTTTGAGTCCGTCGAGTCGCATCGAGTCGGTGAGTCGTGTCGAGTCGCGTCAAGTCACGCCGAGTCTCATCGAGTCGCGTGGAGAAACGTCGGGTTGCGTCGAGTCGTATTGAGTAGTGCCGAGTCGTGTCGAGTCCGTCCAGTGGCATCGAGTCGGTGAGTCGTGTCGAGTCGCGTCAAGTCACGTCGAGTCCCGCCGAGTCTCATCGAGTCGCGTGGAGAAACGTCGGGTCGCATCGAGTCGTATTGAGTAGTGCCGAGTCGTGTCGAGTCCGTCGAGTCGCATCGAGTCGGTGAGTCGTGTCGAGTCGCGTCAAGTCACGTCGAGTCCCGCCGAGTCTCATCGAGTCGCGTGGAGAAACGTCGAGTCGCGTCAAATCGTGTCTCTACTCGTGAATTCTCACACAGCTCTATATTATGTACTTAGCTGTACTCGCGAGGATTTGTATATTAACTAATTGAGACTGCCGCTTTTTTATATACAGCTGGGGTCCCAAATCTTTGCAATTCGAAAGGAAAGAACCTTAAATTTTAAAGATAGGCAATTATACTGGTGAAAGTCTTCATTTTGATTTTAAAAATAATAAGAAATTCATTCACAGATTTTTGAAATATCGCTTGCTTTAACAAGGAATCGGACTCACCAAAAACATTATTTTTTTTCGATGCCGATCGAAGAGTTTACTCATAAGGATTCATATACAAAGTTCATAATATGTATATACAAAACCGAGTAAGTAAAACTGAGTAGCTATGAGGACCCGTGTGAGAATTTACGAGCATAAATACGTAGCCGCGTGTGTGTGTATGGGTACACGAGTACGCATGCAGAATTGCGTTAGTACTTATGAGTTTTGAGTCATATCGAGTCGTGTCAAGTCACGTCGAGTCCCGCCGAGTCTCATCGAGTCGCGTGGAAAAACGTCGGGTCGCGTCGAGTCGTATTGAGTAGTGCCGAGTCGTGTCGAGTCCGTCGAGTCGCATCGAGTCGGTGAGTCGTGTCGAGTCGCGTCAAGTCACGTCGAGTCCCGCCGAGTCTCATCGAGTCGCGTGGAGAAACGTCGAGTCGCGTCAAATCGTGTCTCTACTCGTGAATTCTCACACAGCTCTATATTATGTACTTAGTTGTACTCGCGAGGATTTGTATATTAACTAATTGAGACTGCCGCTTTTTTATATACAGCTGGGGTCCCAAATCTTTGCAATTCGAAAGGAAAGAACCTTAAATTTTAAAGATAGGCAATTATACTGGTGAAAGTCTTCATTTTGATTTTAAAAATAATAAGAAATTCATTCACAGATTTTTGAAATATCGCTTGCTTTAACAAGGAATCGGACTCACCAAAAACATTATTTTTTTTCGATGCCGATCGAAGAGTTTACTCATAAGGATTCATATACAAAGTTCATAATATGTATATACAAAACCGAGTAAGTAAAACTGAGTAGCTATGAGGACCCGTGTGAGAATTTACGAGCATAAATACGTAGCCGCGTGTGTGTGTATGGGTACACGAGTACGCATGCAGAATTGCGTTAGAACTTATGAGTTTTGAGTCATATCGAGTCGTGTCAAGTCACGTCGAGTCCCGCCGAGTCTCATCGAGTCGCGTGGAGAAACGTCGGGTCGCGTCGAGTCGTATTGAGTAGTGCCGAGTCGTGTCGAGTCCGTCGAGTCGCATCGAGTCGGTGAGTCGTGTCGAGTCGCGTCAAGTCACGTCGAGTCCCGCCGAGTCTCATCGAGTCGCGTGGAGAAACGTCGAGTCGCGTCAAATCGTGTTTCTACTCGTGAATTCTCACACAGCTCTATATTATGTACTTAGTTGTACTCGCGAGGATTTGTATATTAACTAATTGAGACTGCCGCTTTTTTATATACAGCTGGGGTCCCAAATCTTTGCAATTCGAAAGGAAAGAACCTTAAATTTTAAAGATAGGCAATTATACTGGTGAAAGTCTTCATTTTGATTTTAAAAATAATAAGAAATTCATTCACAGATTTTTGAAATATCGCTTGCTTTAACAAGGAATCGGACTCACCAAAAACATTATTTTTTTTCGATGCCGATCGAAGAGTTTACTCATAAGGATTCATATACAAAGTTCATAATATGTATATACAAAACCGAGTAAGTAAAACTGAGTAGCTATGAGGACCCGTGTGAGAATTTACGAGCATAAATACGTAGCCGCGTGTGTGTGTATGGGTACACGAGTACGCATGCAGAATTGCGTTAGTACTTATGAGTTTTGAGTCATATCGAGTCGTGTCAAGTCACGTCGAGTCCCGCCGAGTCTCATCGAGTCGCGTGGAGAAACGTCGGGTCGCGTCGAGTCGTATTGAGTAGTGCCGAGTCGTGTCGAGTCCGTCGAGTCGCATCGAGTCGGTGAGTCGTGTCGAGTCGCGTCAAGTCACGTCGAGTCCCGCCGAGTCTCATCGAGTCGCGTGGAGAAACGTCGAGTCGCGTCAAATCGTGTCTCTACTCGTGAATTCTCACACAGCTCTATATTATGTACTTAGTTGTACTCGCGAGGATTTGTATATTAACTAATTGAGACTGCCGCTTTTTTATATACAGCTGGGGTCCCAAATCTTTGCAATTCGAAAGGAAAGAACCTTAAATTTTAAAGATAGGCAATTATACTGGTGAAAGTCTTCATTTTGATTTTAAAAATAATAAGATATTCATTCACAGATTTTTGAAATATCGCTTGCTTTAACAAGGAATCGGACTCACCAAAAACATTATTTTTTTTCGATGCCGATCGAAGAGTTTACTCATAAGGATTCATATGCAAAGTTCATAATATGTATATACAAAACCGAGTAAGTAAAACTGAGTAGCTATGAGGACCCGTGTGAGAATTTACGAGCATAAATACGTAGCCGCGTGTGTGTGTATGGGTACACGAGTACGCATGCAGAATTGCGTTAGTACTTATGAGTTTTGAGTCATATCGAGTCGTGTCAAGTCACGTCGAGTCCCGCCGAGTCTCATCGAGTCGCGTGGAGAAACGTCGGGTCGCGTCGAGTCGTATTGAGTAGTGCCGAGTCGTGTCGAGTCCGTCGAGTCGCATCGAGTCGGTGAGTCGTGTCGAGTCGCGTCAAGTCACGCCGAGTCTCATCGAGTCGCGTGGAGAAACGTCGGGTTGCGTCGAGTCGTATTGAGTAGTGCCGAGTCGTGTCGAGTCCGTCCAGTGGCATCGAGTCGGTGAGTCGTGTCGAGTCGCGTCAAGTCACGTCGAGTCCCGCCGAGTCTCATCGAGTCGCGTGGAGAAACGTCGAGTCGCGTCAAATCGTGTCTCTACTCGTGAATTCTCACACAGCTCTATATTATGTACTTAGTTGTACTCGCGAGGATTTGTATATTAACTAATTGAGACTGCCGCTTTTTTATATACAGCTGGGGTCCCAAATCTTTGCAATTCGAAAGGAAAGAACCTTAAATTTTAAAGATAGGCAATTATACTGGTGAAAGTCTTCATTTTGATTTTAAAAATAATAAGAAATTCATTCACAGATTTTTGAAATATCGCTTGCTTTAACAAGGAATCGGACTCACCAAAAACATTATTTTTTTTCGATGCCGATCGAAGAGTTTACTCATAAGGATTCATATGCAAAGTTCATAATATGTATATACAAAACCGAGTAAGTAAAACTGAGTAGCTATGAGGACCCGTGTGAGAATTTACGAGCATAAATACGTAGCCGCGTGTGTGTGTATGGGTACACGAGTACGCATGCAGAATTGCGTTAGTACTTATGAGTTTTGAGTCATATCGAGTCGTGTCAAGTCACGTCGAGTCCCGCCGAGTCTCATCGAGTCGCGTGGAAAAACGTCGGGTCGCGTCGAGTCGTATTGAGTAGTGCCGAGTCGTGTCGAGTCCGTCGAGTCGCATCGAGTCGGTGAGTCGTGTCGAGTCGCGTCAAGTCACGTCGAGTCCCGCCGAGTCTCATCGAGTCGCGTGGAGAAACGTCGAGTCGCGTCAAATCGTGTCTCTACTCGTGAATTCTCACACGGCTCTATATTATGTACTTAGTTGTACTCGCGAGGATTTGTATATTAACTAATTGAGACTGCCGCTTTTTTATATACAGCTGGGGTCCCAAATCTTTGCAATTCGAAAGGAAAGAACCTTAAATTTTAAAGATAGGCAATTATACTGGTGAAAGTCTTCATTTTGATTTTAAAAATAATAAGAAATTCATTCACACATTTTTGAAATATTGCTTGCTTTAACAAGGAATCGGACTCAGCAAAAACATTATTTTTTTTCGATGCCGATCGAAGAGTTTACTCATAAGGATTCATATGCAAAGTTCATAATATGTATATACAAAACCGAGTAAGTAAAACTGAGTAGCTATGAGGACCCGTGTGAGAATTTACGAGCATAAATACGTAGCCGCGTGTGTGTGTATGGGTACACGAGTACGCATGCAGAATTGCGTTAGAACTTATGAGTTTTGAGTCATATCGAGTCGTGTCAAGTCACGTCGAGTCCCGCCGAGTCTCATCGAGTCGCGTGGAGAAACGTCGGGTCGCGTCGAGTCGTATTGAGTAGTGCCGAGTCGTGTCGAGTCCGTCGAGTCGCATCGAGTCGGTGAGTCGTGTCGAGTCGCGTCAAGTCACGTCGAGTCCCGCCGAGTCTCATCGAGTCGCGTGGAGAAACGTCGAGTCGCGTCAAATCGTGTTTCTACTCGTGAATTCTCACACAGCTCTATATTATGTACTTAGTTGTACTCGCGAGGATTTGTATATTAACTAATTGAGACTGCCGCTTTTTTATATACAGCTGGGGTCCCAAATCTTTGCAATTCGAAAGGAAAGAACCTTAAATTTTAAAGATAGGCAATTATACTGGTGAAAGTCTTCATTTTGATTTTAAAAATAATAAGAAATTCATTCACAGATTTTTGAAATATTGCTTGCTTTAACAAGGAATCGGACTCAGCAAAAACATTATTTTTTTTCGATGCCGATCGAAGAGTTTACTCATAAGGATTCATATGCAAAGTTCATAATATGTATATACAAAACCGAGTAAGTAAAACTGAGTAGCTATGAGGACCCGTGTGAGAATTTACGAGCATAAATACGTAGCCGCGTGTGTGTGTATGGGTACACGAGTACGCATGCAGAATTGCGTTAGTACTTATGAGTTTTGAGTCATATCGAGTCGTGTCAAGTCACGTCGAGTCCCGCCGAGTCTCATCGAGTCGCGTGGAGAAACGTCGGGTCGCGTCGAGTCGTATTGAGTAGTGCCGAGTCGTGTCGAGTCCGTCGAGTCGCATCGAGTCGGTGAGTCGTGTCGAGTCGCGTCAAGTCACGTCGAGTCCCGCCGAGTCTCATCGAGTCGCGTGGAGAAACGTCGAGTCGCGTCAAATCGTGTCTCTACTCGTGAATTCTCACACGGCTCTATATTATGTACTTAGTTGTACTCGCGAGGATTTGTATATTAACTAATTGAGACTGCCGCTTTTTTATATACAGCTGGGGTCCCAAATCTTTGCAATTCGAAAGGAAAGAACCTTAAATTTTAAAGATAGGCAATTATACTGGTGAAAGTCTTCATTTTGATTTTAAAAATAATAAGATATTCATTCACACATTTTTGAAATATCGCTTGCTTTAACAAGGAATCGGACTCAGCAAAAACATTATTTTTTTTCGATGCCGATCGAAGAGTTTACTCATAAGGATTCATATGCAAAGTTCATAATATGTATATACAAAACCGAGTAAGTAAAACTGAGTAGCTATGAGGACCCGTGTGAGAATTTACGAGCATAAAAACGTAGCCGCGTGTGTGTGTATGGGTACACGAGTACGCATGCAGAATTGCGTTAGTACTTATGAGTTTTGAGTCATATCGAGTCGTGTCAAGTCACGTCGAGTCCCGCCGAGTCTCATCGAGTCGCGTGGAGAAACGTTGGGTCGCGTCAAGTCGTATTGAGTAGTGCCGAGTCGTGTCGAGTCCGTCGAGTCGCATCGAGTCGGTGAGTCGTGTCGAGTCGCGTCAAGTCACGCCGAGTCTCATCGAGTCGCGTGGAGAAACGTCGGGTTGCGTCGAGTCGTATTGAGTAGTGCCGAGTCGTGTCGAGTCCGTCCAGTGGCATCGAGTCGGTGAGTCGTGTCGAGTCGCGTCAAGTCACGTCGAGTCCCGCCGAGTCTCATCGAGTCGCGTGGAGAAACGTCGAGTCGCGTCAAATCGTGTCTCTACTCGTGAATTCTCACACAGCTCTATATTATGTACTTAGTTGTACTCGCGAGGATTTGTATATTAACTAATTGAGACTGCCGCTTTTTTATATACAGCTGGGGTCCCAAATCTTTGCAATTCGAAAGGAAAGAACCTTAAATTTTAAAGATAGGCGATTATACTGGTGAAAGTATTCATTTTGATTTTAAAAATAATAAGAAATTCATTCACAGATTTTTGAAATATTGCTTGCTTTAACAAGGAATCGGACTCAGCAAAAACATTATTTTTTTTCGATGCCGATCGAAGAGTTTACTCATAAGGATTCATATACAAAGTTCATAATATGTATATACAAAACCGAGTAAGTAAAACTGAGTAGCTATGAGGACCCGTGTGAGAATTTACGAGCATAAAAACGTAGCCGCGTGTGTGTGTATGGGTACACGAGTACGCATGCAGAATTGCGTTAGAACTTATGAGTTTTGAGTCATATCGAGTCGTGTCAAGTCACGTCGAGTCCCGCCGAGTCTCATCGAGTCGCGTGGAGAAACGTCGGGTCGCGTCGAGTCGTATTGAGTAGTGCCGAGTCGTGTCGAGTCCGTCGAGTCGCATCGAGTCGGTGAGTCGTGTCGAGTCGCGTCAAGTCACGACGAGTCTCAACGAGTCGCGTGGAGAAACGTCGGGTTGCGTCGAGTCGTATTGAGTAGTGCCGAGTCGTGTCGAGTCCGTCCAGTGGCATCGAGTCGGTGAGTCGTGTCGAGTCGCGTCAAGTCACGTCGAGTCCCGCCGAGTCTCATCGAGTCGCGTGGAGAAACGTCGGGTCGCATCGAGTCGTATTGAGTAGTGCCGAGTCGTGTTGAGTCCGTCGAGTCGCATCGAGTCGGTGAGTCGTGTCGAGTCGCGTCAAGTCACCCCGAGTCTCATCGAGTCGCGTGGAGAAACGTCGGGTTGCGTCGAGTCGTATTGAGTAGTGCCGAGTCGTGTCGAGTCCGTCCAGTGGCATCGAGTCGGTGAGTCGTGTCGAGTCGCGTCAAGTCACGTCGAGTCCCGCCGAGTCTCATCGAGTCGCGTGGAGAAACGTCGGGTCGCATCGAGTCGTATTGAGTAGTGCCGAGTCGTGTCGAGTCCGTCGAGTCGCATCGAGTCGGTGAGTCGTGTCGAGTCGCGTCAAGTCACGTCGAGTCCCGCCGAGTCTCATCGAGTCGCGTGGAGAAACGTCGAGTCGCGTCAAATCGTGTCTCTACTCGTGAATTCTCACACAGCTCTATATTATGTACTTAGCTGTACTCGCGAGGATTTGTATATTAACTAATTGAGACTGCCGCTTTTTTATATACAGCTGGGGTCCCAAATCTTTGCAATTCGAAAGGAAAGAACCTTAAATTTTAAAGATAGGCAATTATACTGGTGAAAGTCTTCATTTTGATTTTAAAAATAATAAGAAATTCATTCACACATTTTTGAAATATTGCTTGCTTTAACAAGGAATCGGACTCAGCAAAAACATTATTTTTTTTCGATGCCGATCGAAGAGTTTACTCATAAGGATTCATATGCAAAGTTCATAATATGTATATACAAAACCGAGTAAGTAAAACTGAGTAGCTATGAGGACCCGTGTGAGAATTTACGAGCATAAATACGTAGCCGCGTGTGTGTGTATGGGTACACGAGTACGCATGCAGAATTGCGTTAGTACTTATGAGTTTTGAGTCATATCGAGTCGTGTCAAGTCACGTCGAGTCCCGCCGAGTCTCATCGAGTCGCGTGGAGAAACGTCGGGTCGCGTCGAGTCGTATTGAGTAGTGCCGAGTCGTGTCGAGTCCGTCGAGTCGCATCGAGTCGGTGAGTCGTGTCGAGTCGCGTCAAGTCACGTCGAGTCCCGCCGAGTCTCATCGAGTCGCGTGGAGAAACGTCGAGTCGCGTCAAATCGTGTCTCTACTCGTGAATTCTCACACAGCTCTATATTATGTACTTAGTTGTACTCGCGAGGATTTGTATATTAACTAATTGAGACTGCCGCTTTTTTATATACAGCTGGGGTCCCAAATCTTTGCAATTCGAAAGGAAAGAACCTTAAATTTTAAAGATAGGCAATTATACTGGTGAAAGTCTTCATTTTGATTTTAAAAATAATAAGATATTCATTCACAGATTTTTGAAATATCGCTTGCTTTAACAAGGAATCGGACTCACCAAAACATTATTTTTTTTCGATGCCGATCGAAGAGTTTACTCATAAGGATTCATATACAAAGTTCATAATATGTATATACAAAACCGAGTAAGTAAAACTGAGTAGCTATGAGGACCCGTGTGAGAATTTACGAGCATAAATACGTAGCCGCGTGTGTGTGTATGGGTACACGAGTACGCATGCAGAATTGCGTTAGAACTTATGAGTTTTGAGTCATATCGAGTCGTGTCAAGTCACGTCGAGTCCCGCCGAGTCTCATCGAGTCGCGTGGAGAAACGTCGGGTCGCGTCGAGTCGTATTGAGTAGTGCCGAGTCGTGTCGAGTCCGTCGAGTCGCATCGAGTCGGTGAGTCGTGTCGAGTCGCGTCAAGGTCACGCCGAGTCTCATCGAGTCGCGTGGAGAAACGTCGGGTTGCGTCGAGTCGTATTGAGTAGTGCCGAGTCGTGTCGAGTCCGTCCAGTGGCATCGAGTCGGTGAGTCGTGTCGAGTCGCGTCAAGTCACGTCGAGTCCCGCCGAGTCTCATCGAGTCGCGTGGAGAAACGTCGGGTCGCATCGAGTCGTATTGAGTAGTGCCGAGTCGTGTTGAGTCCGTCGAGTCGCATCGAGTCGGTGAGTCGTGTCGAGTCGCGTCAAGTCACGCCGAGTCTCATCGAGTCGCGTGGAGAAACGTCGGGTTGCGTCGAGTCGTATTGAGTAGTGCCGAGTCGTGTCGAGTCCGTCCAGTGGCATCGAGTCGGTGAGTCGTGTCGAGTCGCGTCAAGTCACGTCGAGTCCCGCCGAGTCTCATCGAGTCGCGTGGAGAAACGTCGGGTCGCATCGAGTCGTATTGAGTAGTGCCGAGTCGTGTCGAGTCCGTCGAGTCGCATCGAGTCGGTGAGTCGTGTCGAGTCGCGTCAAGTCACGTCGAGTCCCGCCGAGTCTCATCGAGTCGCGTGGAGAAACGTCGAGTCGCGTCAAATCGTGTCTCTACTCGTGAATTCTCACACAGCTCTATATTATGTACTTAGCTGTACTCGCGAGGATTTGTATATTAACTAATTGAGACTGCCGCTTTTTTATATACAGCTGGGGTCCCAAATCTTTGCAATTCGAAAGGAAAGAACCTTAAATTTTAAAGATAGGCAATTATACTGGTGAAAGTATTCGTTTTGATTTTAAAAATTATAAGAAATTCATTCACAGATTTTTGAAATATCGCTTGCTTTAACAAGGAATCGGACTCAGCAAAAACATTATTTTTTTTCGATGCCGATCGAAGAGTTTACTCATAAGGATTCATATACAAAGTTCATAATATGTATATACAAAACCGAGTAAGTAAAACTGAGTAGCTATGAGGACCCGTGTGAGAATTTACGAGCATAAATACGTAGCCGCGTGTGTGTGTATGGGTACACGAGTACGCATGCAGAATTGCGTTAGTACTTATGAGTTTTGAGTCATATCGAGTCGTGTCAAGTCACGTCGAGTCCCGCCGAGTCTCATCGAGTCGCGTGGAAAAACGTCGGGTCGCGTCGAGTCGTATTGAGTAGTGCCGAGTCGTGTCGAGTCCGTCGAGTCGCATCGAGTCGGTGAGTCGTGTCGAGTCGCGTCAAGTCACGTCGAGTCCCGCCGAGTCTCATCGAGTCGCGTGGAGAAACGTCGAGTCGCGTCAAATCGTGTCTCTACTCGTGAATTCTCACACAGCTCTATATTATGTACTTAGTTGTACTCGCGAGGATTTGTATATTAACTAATTGAGACTGCCGCTTTTTTATATACAGCTGGGGTCCCAAATCTTTGCAATTCGAAAGGAAAGAACCTTAAATTTTAAAGATAGGCAATTATACTGGTGAAAGTCTTCATTTTGATTTTAAAAAATAATAAGAAATTCATTCACAGATTTTTGAAATATCGCTTGCTTTAACAAGGAATCGGACTCACCAAAAACATTATTTTTTTTCGATGCCGATCGAAGAGTTTACTCATAAGGATTCATATACAAAGTTCATAATGTATATACAAAACCGAGTAAGTAAAACTGAGTAGCTATGAGGACCCGTGTGAGAATTTACGAGCATAAATACGTAGCCGCGTGTGTGTGTATGGGTACACGAGTACGCATGCAGAATTGCGTTAGAACTTATGAGTTTTGAGTCATATCGAGTCGTGTCAAGTCACGTCGAGTCCCGCCGAGTCTCATCGAGTCGCGTGGAGAAACGTCGGGTCGCGTCGAGTCGTATTGAGTAGTGCCGAGTCGTGTCGAGTCCGTCGAGTCGCATCGAGTCGGTGAGTCGTGTCGAGTCGCGTCAAGTCACGTCGAGTCCCGCCGAGTCTCATCGAGTCGCGTGGAGAAACGTCGAGTCGCGTCAAATCGTGTTTCTACTCGTGAATTCTCACACAGCTCTATATTATGTACTTAGTTGTACTCGCGAGGATTTGTATATTAACTAATTGAGACTGCCGCTTTTTTTATATACAGCTGGGGTCCCAAATCTTTGCAATTCGAAAGGAAAGAACCTTAAATTTTAAAGATAGGCAATTATACTGGTGAAAGTCTTCATTTTGATTTTAAAAATAATAAGAAATTCATTCACAGATTTTTGAAATATCGCTGCTTTAACAGGAATCGGACTCACCAAAAACCTTATTTTTTTTCGATGCCGATCGAAGAGTTTACTCATAAGGATTCATATACAAAGTTCATAATATGTATATACAAAACCGAGTAAGTAAAACTGAGTAGCTATGAGGACCCGTGTGAGAATTTACGAGCATAAATACGTAGCCGCGTGTGTGTGTATGGGTACACGAGTACGCATGCAGAATTGCGTTAGTACTTATGAGTTTTGAGTCATATCGAGTCGTGTCAAGTCACGTCGAGTCCCGCCGAGTCTCATCGAGTCGCGTGGAGAAACGTCGGGTCGCGTCGAGTCGTATTGAGTAGTGCCGAGTCGTGTCGAGTCCGTCGAGTCGCATCGAGTCGGTGAGTCGTGTCGAGTCGCGTCAAGTCACGTCGAGTCCCGCCGAGTCTCATCGAGTCGCGTGGAGAAACGTCGAGTCGCGTCAAATCGTGTCTCTACTCGTGAATTCTCACACAGCTCTATATTATGTACTTAGTTGTACTCGCGAGGATT